>MINK01172024.1:0-38133 GCA_001735545.1 Phormia regina
TTTCATTTTTCCATTTATGAAAAAAAAAAAAAAAATTGACACATAAATTGTGCTCATAATTCTCTGCAAAAATGTTAGATAAAGTGTTTTCTGAAATAGAAAATTAAAAAAATATATGTTTTTTATGGTATTTTTCAAAAATGTGATAACTTTTTTTTTACTTTAAAATCCCTTATTTTCTTCAATTTTTTTCATGTTCCTAAAAGAAGGCTTAACATTAATGCACGGCAAATAAATCTGAGGGCAATTTAACTAACAGTCTCCCTGCTAGCCCTATTTAAATTTCGCTAATATTTATTTTTATTTCTTAAATTTTTTGTGGAACTCAAAAATGACAAAGCTGAAATTAAAAAAAGAAATACTTGAAAATACCAAGTCTCTTATAACAACAATGTGACCATTTTACTGAAAAAAGGAATTTTTTGAACAATCTTTCATTTTCATAAATTTTCATAAATCTCAGGATCGTCGATGTGAAATACCATTCAAAAGTAGTTCTAAAGTTATACATCATTTAACATATTTTAAAGTTGTGACAAAAAATAGGCTCTGTTTTTAATCTGTTATATAAAAACTTACAAAAACCGTAATAAAAACATTTTTTATATTTTTTATATCCTGCATTAAATTTAATGAATTTTTAGGTTTTCTGTAAAAAATATGTGTAAATTTGAGCAATAAATTACATATATTTGAATCCTAATATTCTAAAAATAATAGTTTAAATTAACAAAAATTCTGAGGTATTGAAATATAAAATTTTGACGCATTTTTATCTAAAAAGGAATTTTTACAATTTTTTTCCTAAAACAGCATTTTGATTCATTTACGCATGAAATTTTTTTTATTTTAGAGCACTTTGTAGCAACAAAAACAAATTTTCCGAAAAACATATTTTTAAATTATATGATCTATATTGTTACTTTTCGAAAAACGTAAATTTCAACACAAGTTGAAAATTGTTTTTATTTTGAATTTGTCTATGAAACAGTTTTACACGGTAAGTTAAAAAAAATAGTAATAAATTTTTTTATATTTTCTTACTTTATATATTTTTACCTACCATATCGAAATGTTAAATTACAATCTTAATTTTTCTCAATTCAAACCCTCTGTGCGACTGATAGCATGTATTGAGTATAAAAACACAAAAATACTACAAATGTACTCCAATTTTCATACGAATAATTCTATGGAATTTCGACTAAATTTATGTTGGCAATGCTAGACAAAAATAAAAATTTCGAAGCATACTTTTAGGCAGAAAAACAATCGTAATATAAATAATTTCATATCAAAGAATATTGAATGAATTTAATGTTTTTCTTAGTACCTACCAGGGATGGAAAATTAATATATTTTGAACTTATTAAAATAAATTACAATATCATGTCAGTATTCACTTAATATTCGACACAAATAACATTTTTGTAAATATAAATTGTGTAAAAGAAAGATTTAGACGGTCAAGCCAGACAATACTCTACTCCATTGTGTGCATCAGGCGCTGAACCAGCTCAGGCTTTTGGGGAGGAAAATATAATGATTTTCACAACTATTTCCTTAAATTTTAAGATTTAGTACATTTTGGGGAAGAAAATTACCCTTTTTACCTCCCATGGATCCGCGCCTGTTGTGCATCAAAAGTCGGCGTGGTGACTTTTTTCCTACACCTGTGGAATTTTGGGCAAATGTTATGGTCAATTATGGACCTTTCATAATGAAATTCGACACACAGATTTAAACTTATATGGAACTTACATGTGTAAAGATTCTTGCTACTTTTCCGAAAGATTATTTGTAGATTTCGTTCTTGGACTATAAGCCACCCGTGTATCAAATTTCATTAATTTATTGCGTATTTAGATTTTTGTTACAAGGTTAACATGAACGGACAGACGGACGTACATTGTTAAATCAACTTAAAGCCGATTGGTAAAAATTAAGGTGGATCTTAGATTAATATTTTCGGATGTTATAAACATCAGCATTTGTGTTTATAAAAAACCGGTCTATTCGACATTCAAAAAATGAACATTTTGAAAAAACTGTCAGCACATTAACTGAAAAAAAACCGGTTGAAAAACCGCATCGAACACTCTAATAATTAGCCGGTTACTGAATTTTGGTACACAGGGGCAATAGTGTAGGATGTAGGATATTCTCTCGTTTTTAATTGGAATTGTGAAATATCCACCTAATTGTTTGCCAGTATCAAATCACTTGAGGATGTATTACGCCACTTTTGAATGTTAAATAGTATAACAAATTGTATAAAATTATATTTTCTATCCCTGGTATATAGAAAAAACATGGCTATAGCATGATCACCACAACCATTCAATGTTTGTATAGCAGTTTTTTATTGATTTCAATAATACTATGTTCATGATTCTGTTTAATCATTTAATGATTACCCACTATTTAAAATTTGGGTAAAATTTTTATATGAAATCATATGTATGGAAAATCCAAACATTAAGTTATCCTTCCATTAATAAATTAAATCTACAACCATTCAGTTAATTTTACAATATTGTTTAATTCTCATTTAGTTCATATATGAACAAATATAAATTCATAAGGTTTGTTTTTATGCAGTATGATGAATTTACCGCATATCTTGGTGCAAATAAATATAAATATTAAAACATGGGATTGTATATATGATAAAATCACATCATATATATAATAACATAAAAATATATTTATAATAAAGGATTATATATATGATAAAACTGGATAATACATATGAGGAAATTAGTTAATATATATCATGAAATGGAATTATATATATGATAAAATTAGTACATATATATGATAAATTAAGATCATTATATGATAAAAAACATGGTTGAATTGAAAGCAATTTTTAAGAAAAGGTTAAAAACTTTACTAAAAATCATAAATAGAGTTTTAAAATTTTAATTATAAATTATTAAATGGAATCATAATAATCATAAATGTATTTATTGTAACCTGGAATCATATATTACAATCATAATATATTGCTCTTGGTTTATGACACCTGAACAATATTTTTTTCTCGTGGTATACGTAAAAAAATAATATTTGTTAGATATTTTTTAAAAATTTTCTATGAATTTATATAACAGTTTATCCTTTATATAAATGACATTTTATTTTTATTTCCACGAAAACTTAATTTTATTTTAGCACTAAATATTATGTTTAAAATTTTCAATTTATTTAAATTATAAAAATTTCAATTTGCAGTTAAAATGTTAAAAATCTTACTATTAAATTTAATTTATATACATATATCTCTGACATTTTAATAAAATCCATTTGCATTTAGAAGAGGTCAATTTCATAAGAAAAAATAAAATAAACTATATTATTTTTAAAAAAGGGATTTTGCAATTGATCCATAACAAGAAAAATTAAATTACAAAGTCCTTAGTTATTAAGATGAACCTTTTTCCATTGACTTTTAATGTTTGCAGTGAAGTGATTTTGTTGTTTTTTTTTATTTTTTTCCTGTAACTAAATAAAAACATAACAATTTTAGTGGTAATTCAATATCCTTTTTTTGACATTTTCTTCTGTTTCTTCTTCTTCTTTGGTTTATTTTTATGGTTATTGTTGTTAAGCCTAATCTAGTGGAAACCTTTTTTTGCTTCGATTTTTTTTTTTTGCAATACTTAAGTTTAAATGTATTTTGTTCGTTTGATTGTAGCTATAATATGAGTGTGGTTTAACCTTTTTTTTTTCATTTAACATATTTTTTTATTTGCACTGGAGTAGAAAACCCCCAAAAAACAAGTGTTTAAATCGATTAACACTATAATGANNCAGCCGTCCAGCCAGCCAGGACGGACGGACGGACGAACATGTTTGAATTGACTTAGAAATACCCATAAAAATACTATGGGTATTTTAAGTCCATCATTTCGTTGGTAACATATTTTATAAATTATATATGATGAATAAAATTTAATTAATTAAACTTTAGATTACTTTGAGATAATAAAGTGTTAATTAGCTTTAAAGGTAACTAAAAAGGATATACAATTTTTTAGAAGAAATAAATTAACTTTTAGTTATAAATAACTTTCATTATAAGTGAAATACCTAACTATATGGCTGTAGAAAATTTTTTTATCAACATAAAGTTTTAAACCATATCCGTATAAGGTTATGGTAACAAATTATCATATCAATACCTGGCAGCTTATACTTACAACTATATTATTAGGAAATATTGTTTAATTTTAACAAAACCTTAAAAGTATCCAATTTCATATGACAGTATAAGCAATAATACCAAAATTCTTTCATCCAACAGCAATAATCGTAATGGTAAGCTCTGTTAAACTTATGCAAGTAAAGCAAAAAAGAAGAAAAAATCATAAATGAAACGAAAAGTTTACTTAAGCATAAAATCACTTAAATAGTATTAAATAATATTGATTTTCTTTTTCGAAAAAGTACAAATATTTTTCTATTAGTTTTTTTTTCTTCATTTATATTAATTTTGTTTCCCCTTGTCAATTGTGGTATTACAAGTACTTATGGTTGAAAATCAAAAGCTTTTGACCAAATGACCCTTTTTAATGTTTGCGTTATTTTTTTTATTTATTTTTTTTTTCAATGAAAATTAAAATCTAAAAACCTTCTTAAGTATGTAAACTTAAGTTAAATCATCATAAAGAAAAATATACAAATATTACAAAAACTTTGTATATTTGTATTATGTAAAATGTTTACAATAAAGGAAAAAAATACATTTAAAATTGTCAACTGGTGGTGTCAAAACGAAACCAGAGGTCAATTTATGTGTTATTTGAAATGCAGCGATGAAAATTAAATAAATTTATTAGTGTACTAAATAATAAATATGCAAGCTAAACCCGGTTTGCTTCGCTACTCCTTATTAGGCGATATTAAATATTTACTACGTTTAAGTGTTTTCAAAAAGTTGTCGTAAAATTGGAACTGATATCCCATCGCGATCTTATATAAGCCTATAAAATCCATTAGTATTTGTACTATTTATGCGTCAAATTTCCTGAAAATCGGTGCAGCCATTTAAGAGTTTAAGTAAATCATAAATATACAAGCTAAACCTGGTGCGCTTCGCTATACCTTATTAGTTGATTTCATATATTTACAACCGTTTAAGAGTTGTTAAAAAACGTGGTCGTAAAATGTGGTCGTGATATCGAAATTTACATAGCCTATAACCATCTCCGGCACTGGTACCATCTGTGTCTCAAATTTTGTGAAAATCGGTTTATCCGTTTAACTTAATTGCCCGCAAACAAACAAACTTTCACTTCACTTTTATAATTTATATTAGGATTTGGCTTATTTATACTAAAATCATAAGAATAAATATAACCCTAGCAGACGAAAACGAAAGAAATGTGTATAGTCGGTAAAGACCAACAATATAATACCCTAGACCATTACTTATGTGTACCAAAAATCGGAAAGGCGCCAAATATGGACCTATACTTGCATTAGGTAAAAATTAAAAACACTAATATAGAATATTACATCGATACTAAGATTCACATGTATTTATGCACTTTTTGGTGATTCCCGTTATTGGGTCTTATATAAAGATATAAAGACGATACTAACATTCTTATGTGATTTATGCACTTTAAAGTGATTTTCGAAAGTGTTTATATGGGTGCTATAGCACATTATGGACCGATCTTCGCGAAAACTTATTTGTGTTGAATTTCATAAGAAATACTTTCTATTTTTAAGACTTTTTTGAATGTTGCAACTTTATTTCGAGGGTTCATTAGTATGAAGGCTAGGTGAAAAAATAGACCATATACAACCAATTTCAATAGGCTTCGTCCTTAAAACATAAAAGTCTCACATACCAAATTTCATTGCATTATCTTCAAAATTGTGCACAAGGTTTACATGGACAGACAACCAGCCGTCCAGCCAGCCAGGACGGACGGACGGACGAACATGTTTGAATTGACTTAGAAAGGTAGGGGTAGGAAGATTTTTCTCTGCGTTAAGATATTTGCATAAACAAATAATACTCAAACCACCTATGGTGGAGTAGAGTATAACAAAAACGTCACTAGTAATATATATGTTTATGTGTGTATTTATATTCCCAACAGATTTGATTTAGTTTTTGGCTCATAACTCCGACGATTATGAACGACATTGATTTATTTAAAAAAACAAAATTTTATAAAAATGTTTATGACCGATCTATATAAAAATAAGAATCTATAGCTTAAACAAGGTATCGAAAAATGCCCTTTTTTCAGAAAAAAAGCGCCGTGCCTTCTGTGCAAAAGTAAAAACCCTAGTGTATACAAATGCTTCAGAAACTGGAAGATCTGTTCTAAACTTTTTTTAAGAATATCTCCACTTTGTACGAACCCATTTTATTGAATTTTAATAGTAAAATGCTCGTAAAGATTTCCGATAGATTGATACATATATTATATATGCCAGTTATCGGACTGACATGGTCATATCGTCATCGTTTCTTACAAGGATCCTGAAAATATAAGCTTTTTTGGTCTCAAAGCAAAATTTTTACAATTTGAAAATTCAAAATCGAGTAAATTTTGAAATACAAATGAAAATTTTGAAAATTCTGAAGTGTAAATAGAAATTTCTAAATTGCATTGTTTTTCTTTTTGAAACTTTGGAAGTTTTTAAAATGTTTAAGCAATTCTACGAATCACTAATTTGTTCTGAGAACTGATTTAGAATTTATACAGAACTAGTTCCCTAAACATTCCTTACAACAAGTTGGTTGTGATACCACTAGTTCAGAGAATGTTATTAAAGTATCTTAAGTGGCTCTGATTAAACCAGATTTTGAAAAAAAAATTCTGGGATTTTAGGCGGATAATCAAAAACTTTTTCAATTTAATATTTTTTTTAAATTGTGAGAAAAATTAGCTCTAATTATTTTTTAATCTATTATACCTACGTAAAACGTAAAAAAAAATTGTATAATTTTTTATAATTTTGTTTATATCCTTCATCAAATTTAAGGAATTTATGGGTTTTAAAAAAAATTATGTGTAAATTTGAGCAATAATATTTTTAAATTCGAAACACTATATTTAAAAGATAATAACGGTTTTATTTTACCAATATTCTGAGGTATTGAAAAAACGAAATTTCGACGCATTTTATCAAAATATAATTTTTTGAATTTTTTTTTCATAAAATAGTTTAAAGCCAGCTTTAATATTGGCAGCCACAAAAATAAGTTTATCAAGAAAAAAATAAAAAAATAATAATAATAAAAAAATTTAATTATATAATCTATACTGTTACCACTCCAAAAACGTCTATTTCAACTCAATTTGCACGCAGTTTTTCATTAATTTGAATATACAAAATAAGATTTTAAATATGATAAAATAGGACTATATTATATAATAAAATGGGATTATGTATATGATAACATATGGTTAAATAAACATGATGGAATTGAAAGCAATTTTTAAGAAAAGGTTATAAACTTTACTAAATATCATAGCAAAGTTATAAAATTATTAAATGGAATCATAATAATGAGTACGTACAAATATACTTATTGTAACCTGGAATCATAGTATGTTGCTCTTAGTTTATGGTCATCGGAACCATATATTTTCTCTGCATGTGAAAAATGTTTTTATTTTGGTTTTTGTCTATCGAACAATGCACTGTGAGTCGCTTTCAAGATATAGTGCAACAACCACCTTAATTCTACAAAACGCGATATATCACGTAACGTACCGTGTATTCGAATTAAATGGGAATCCGTAAACAGATTATTATTATTATTATTATTATTATTATTATTATTATTATTTTGGTTTTTAATTCATTTTATATTGTTTATATTTATATTTAATATATGTACTTACTTTTCACAAATTTATTTCATTATTTCTATTGTTTTCATATAAATAACAAGAATTTAACGCGAAAAGAAAGATTTCATCAAAATTTTATTGATACCAGCAAAAAATGTTGAAAATTAATTACATATTTAATTATGAATATTTTAAAATTTTGTTGTTATTATAACTTTAATTAAATATAATTGCAATTCAGTTTTGTTTTTTTTTTTTACAAATAATCATTTTTATATAACACATAATAATAAATATTTATATATAATAAAAATAAAATATTTAAAGCCAAAACAAGGATAATAGAAATGAGAATTTAAAAAATAATTTTCAAATTAACATTACAATTATTTAAAAAGGGTAAGAATCTGGTAAGGGAGTTGTAAATTAAAGAACAATTTCGAAAAACCTAACAATTTATTTAAGATTTTAAAATTTCCTTTTTAATTGAAAAAATTCAATGAAATCTTTACGCGTTTTTTTTAGTTTTTTTCAATCGTTGTCGGCTTAAATAAAATTTGTTAGGTTTTCGTTTTTAATACCTTTCTCTGGAGAAAGGATTTTCCAAAAGAATTGTATTAAAGATGGGCGAGAGGAAGGGGATCGTTGATCGTTAAAGTTCGTTAAAATTATACAAAAAGCAAAAGTAAAGTAAGTAGCTAGATAATAATTATTATAATTTTTTTTTAATGATGAATTTTAACTTTAAACGCGGCATAAGGAGTAAAAGTTTTCAAAAAACAAAGTATTATTAAAGTGAATAATTAAAATTATAAGCTAAGCTTGTTTTTTTGTTGTTGTTTGTTTCATTAAATTAATATTAATAGTTTTTTATGTTGTATTATTTTTTACGATTAACTAAATAAAAGAAATATATAATTGTGTGTTGTTTTTTTTTTTAATTAAAATCAATGTTTTTATGCATTAAATGATCCCTGATGAGAAGGTGCGTGGTTTAACGTTAATGTTTTTGTTGTTGTTGTTGATGTTGTGGTTACAGTTGTTGCGGTTGTATGAGGCAAACAACTTAGGCCTTAACGAGCATGATTCTTGCAGAAGGGACGACCGCCCTTGTTGTAGAAGCTTTGACCTTCCAAGTTTTGTTTGCAGTACTGGAAAAAAAAAGAGAAAGAAAGAGAGAGAGAGAGAGAAATTAGAATAAACATTTCAAAGTTTAAAAAAAAATCCGAGATTTTTTAAAAAGTCTTTTAAAATTAAAAATTTTAAGTGGAACCATAAATTTTGGGTATTTATGTGCACTTTTCTTGAAGGCTCTGTTAATTTTTTTACTTTAGAAAGTAGATCTAAAAAACATTTTAAAAGCGAAGTTATGGAGGATAAGATATAGAAATTATTATCCAATAGTGAAGTTTTGTTGCTTAACCGATCTCAAAGATTTGTAACGCTTTAATGCTCTTAATAATTTTTTTTAAGTCCAGTTTCACACACGGTAGTTTTTCTTGCCGCAATTCTGAGTTTATAGGAAAGAGAGGAGAAGAGAATACAAAACTTTTACATTCTCTTTACACACGGTAATTTTTTTTTTAATTTTTCTTTCCGCAATTCTGATTTTGTAGACCAGAGAGGAAAAGAGAATGTTAAAGTTTAGTATTCTCTTCTCCTCTCTCTCCTATAAACATTGCGGCAAGATAAATTTCCGTGTGTGAACCCGAGCTATTTGAAATTTGAAGCATCTCTATTTTGTAAGACCATGGTCATGTCTTTTTCATATATAGACCTATAATTCCAACCGATGCTAATATATATTTTATTATTGGCTTAAATACAAAATTATTTATTGAATAAATGAGAATTTAATACATTATCTCATTGAGTTTAAAAACAAATATTTTTAAATCTATACATTTTTGTACAATTTAAAAAACAAGGCGGACAGAAGGACAGACATCAGAATTCTCTCAAGAAGAATATTTTAAAATGACAGAAATTCAAATTTTTTCTTTGCAATCAATATAAAAATCATCATTACTAAATTTTGTATTTTATATTAAAATATTGATATCACCTTTGACTGAATTAAGAGCTATTTTCGATTTAAAAAATTAATAAAAAGTTTTGTACAATTTAAAAGACACGGTCATCAGAATTCGCTTAAGTAAAGTATTTTGAAGTTAAAATACAGTTTTAGTACAGTTTTTATTTCTCAATAATTATAAAAATAATTTAAAACTGATTTGTGTATTTTATATTAAAATATTGATATTATTTTTTTCATGGAATAAGACGAAATTTTCAAACCATTTAAACGTAATGCATAGACAGACGGACGGAAGGACATACATTACCATTCTGCCAAAATAAATGATAGAATTCTAAAAATGCATTTTTCTAAATTTCTATAAATAATTAAAACAAATCTACATCATTGAAATACTAATAGCATTTTTTGTGCAAAAATTATGACGAAACAAGTTGGAAGAAAAATTTAAAAAGTAAATTAGAATTTTAAAGACAGGCAGACAGAAGGACGGACATAAGAATTTCCTCAAGAAAAATATTTTGAGATTCCAAAAATTAATTTTTTACTTTTCAATCAATATAAATATAAAATATAAATTATTTATAAATTATTTGTAAATTTTATATAAAATATTGATATTATCATTCGCAGAATAAGACGCTATTTTCGACCTACTAAAACACAATGTATGGACGGACAGACAGACATTACCTCTGTTCTTCAATTTGTATAAACAAATAAAATAAAACGTGATCATTTAAATATTTATAACACCAGTTTATGAAATTAAAATAGAGAAAATAATCAAAAAAAGTACATAATTTGAAAAAATCGAAAGAACACCTAAAAATCAATTATTAAAAAAAATAAAAAGGATTTCATAGTTTCATAATATTAAGAGTTTACTATTTTGTTCCTTTTATAAAATCCTTTTCTATATTATATTTTATATTCAAAGACCTTTCACAAAAACTTATATTTGCGAAATTAATTTTTATTGATAATTCAAAAACTATAAATTTATTCTATGTAAAGACTGCATTATCATTTTTAATGATATTTTCTGTTTTATTAATATCCTTGATAGAATCCTCAGAAAATATCTTCAAAAATTATAATCTGAGACACTAAAAATTGTATATAAAATAAAAATACTTACAGTGCAATTGAAACATTGGCTATGATAGTTATGATTCAAAGCCTCAACCCATCTATCGCCAGCTTCAACGGGGAAACCGCAAGCATAACATTTAGTGGTGAACAATTCATTCCAATCGGCTTCACAGTAGGGAATACCATCCTCTAGGAAGAATGGAGTATTGCCAAACAATTTACCGCAATGACCACAAGCAAAGCATTCAGGATGGAAATGTTTGCCAATGGCATTCAAACAATCACCCTAAAGGATTAAAAAGAAGATTAAATTAATAAATAGTAAAAAAAGTTAGTATTAAGAGCACAAGTGGACAAAGTTTAAAAAAACAGGATATTTCTGATAATTCAGATACACTATGCAATGACTCTAGTTTTCGCAATAACTCGTTATTGTTTAAATTAAACATTTATATTTATTTTTTTTATTTTCATTTTTTTAATTGAAGCTGATACCAGCTTTAAAATTTGAGATCTTAAAAAAAGAATTAAAAGGACATCTTTAGCCCAGATTCCTTGAAATTTGCTTAAAAGACATTTGCAATAAGATTGCTTTCGAAAGCATTAAAAAGATTATAAAGCCTAGAACAAGAACATATTTTATTAGTGGAAAACTATTAACATCTTTTTGAAAAATGCACAAAAAATTTTAAATTTTTATTTAAGTTCCAACTACAAATTAAAATAACTTTTTAATGGATTCATCTATTTTAATGATTCTTGCAGCAATATTATTTAAAATTTTGTAAAAAATCCGTCTTATATTTTAATTAAATTGTAGGAGCACAATTAAGCCCACTGAATAAAAAGATCTAAAATAAGTCAGGCTAAAAAATTTAGGTAATAATTTATTCCAACCTAAATATCTCTTAAACTAAAAGAGATAACGTACACATATAAATGCATTTTTTTTTAGAAATTTATAAGGACTATCCACATATATAATTTCTTTGCTTTCATATCATAAATTAATTTTTGGCTATTTTTTTAAAAAATATATATTACATACCATAGGTGGCCAGATTTGAAGGTCCACCCACTACCCCCCTGATGGGTTAGGAACCAGTCTATCTTCAGCTCAACTTGAAAATATCTCAGTTTTGAACATGTAAAATTTTATTGGGATATCTCCCACGATTCAAAAGTTACAGACTTATATCCAAAAAACAAACATTTTGGAATCATTTTTAAATTTATTATTTTTTCATAAAATAGATATAATATCTCCATAAATGTTGAACGCATGAAAAAAATAACATAAATAATTTGAATTCGATTTATTTGCTATATTAGAGAGCCTAATTGGATAAATGGTTTACGAGATATGTTGCAATATATGGCGTAACAACAAATGATTTATAGCGAAAACTAGAACCATTTAAAAAAGTATTCAATTGGTGCAAAACGGAAATATCGTAAAAACATTGTTTCCCTATCTACTTATTAGTTAGTTCCACAACCTACCTTAATTTTACCAGCACACTTGCTGCAAGTAGGAGCCAAATATTTCTCAAAGCAATATTCACAGTAAAGGTCACCCTTCTCCTCAACGAAACCAATGTCTTGCAAGGGACGACGGCAATTGCCATTGGTACAATGGAAGTGTTCGGGACACCAGATCTTACCCAAAGCAGTAATGAAAGGACCCCTAATAAAATATTTAAATAATTATGTTATTAAAAAAATCATTTAAGACATATATTTCAAACTTGCTTGTTAAACAAAAGACACTTACGAGGTTATTTCAACATTGCATTGACAACAAATAGGTTTCTTACCATCCTTAAGCAACTGACTTACAACTTCTTCATTTTCCGGTGACATGGGTTTATTGGGATCTTCGCCGGGTTTACCTAAGGCCTTGACACTTATACTAAATACTGGCCCATCTTTGGGTTGCTCATTTGTTTGTGCATTGGTTTCGATATATGAACGTCTATCGGTAGCATGACTGGCTCTTCTATTGGAACGATCATTATTACGATATATCACAGTTTCAGAGGGTGGCAAATTATTACCAACAGCCTCTGGTTTGATGGGCATTTGAGGTTTTACTTTATTATCACATAATTCTAAAACTTTACCCATCGGATGATTGGCAGGCAAATCTGTAGTGTGTACTGCTTTCGGAGTTTGGATTTGTGGTTTGAAATCTGGTTTTAGTTCAACATTTTGATGAACAGCTATGACTGGCTTAAGAGCAGCCGGTTCAGAGGGATTAATATCTTTGAAATCATCCAAGTCTAAACGTTTACGTACTACCATGGGACTACGTGAAAGATTAGAGCTGCTATTGCTGCGTAAACTTAAAGTACTGCTACTGTGGGGTGAAGGCATGCCATTACTGTTATTGGCCAAACGGGCCTCTAACATATTCGATATAACTTTACCGGCCTCAGCCATGAAATTGTCCATTTTCTGGCCCATATTTATTTTACCAATTGATTCGTTAAGCATGGCCGTAGGATCATCGTTGGGTAAGTCAGTTTGCTGTAAGGAGGCATTAGCATTTGCATTGACAAAGGAAGCATTGATTTTTGGCTTAGCGTTAGTAGTATTTTTGCGAGGCAAGGTATCACTTAACATGGATGGTTTTATTAAGGACTCTGGAAAGGCATTAACACAAAAAGAAAAAACAAAAGCAAATATAAACAACAATTGTTAGTTAAAAACAAAAGGAAGGCAATGAAAATAATAATTAAGTATTAGGTAGGTAATATAAATTGAATAAAACCACACATTTTAACAAACACATTTAAAAAAATAAAATAAATATAAATTAAAAAGATCATGCTCATTCAAAGTCATCGCAAACAACAAAAAGAAACAACTGGGATTTATTAACAAAAAAAAAAAACGTTGAAAACAAATCATTAACACTCCATAATCTCTGTGTAGGTATCTAACCTGATGTGGGTGCCGCAGCTATTGCACAATGGTACACGTACACCGGGACTAACGGCCTTATTCAAGATACCACGACCACGTTTGGGAGCCGAAGTAGCACCATAAGCACCACCCTTGGGAGCCATACCACCTGTAGCAGAATCATTATTATTATTAGAAGGTGCTGAAACACTTGATCTTTTGGAAGCGCTTGGTGCTGATGCAGCATTAGCAGATGCTGTGGCTGCGCTTGCTGCTGCTGCTGTTGCAGATTGTGCTTGCATATTAGCTGCTGATTGAGTGGAAGAAGCTGCAGCTTGTGTTTGCTTAGACGCAGCTGAACCTAAAGAAGCAGTCGGCCGTGAGCCATTGTTATTATTTGATTGTTGCAATATTTGCTGCTTGCAGCATGTATGACCGGGACGACAGAAAGTACCCGTTACTGGACAAACACCAGAAGGTGTACAGCCAGTTGTAGATGAAGTAGAAGTAGCATTAAGGTTAGAGCCAGCTGTGATCGATTGATAAGCTTGATTATTAGTACAAGTAGTAGCAGAAGCTTTGGTTAGACTAGAGCTAACAGTGTTAGCTTGTTGTTGTTGATATGAACATGATGTTGTTGTTAATGCGTTTAATGATTTCTGTTGTTGTTGTTGTTGTTGCTGTTGTAGCGATTGTGATGTCTGCGTAGAAACCAATGATGCTCCGCACGCAGTTGATTGCAATTGTTTTTGTTGCTGGGCTGGTGGGAAGCTCGTGACAGCCTGTTCAGACAATTTTTTAGTAGAGGTTCCAGAAACGAGATAGCTCGGTGGCTTAGATTCATCGTGAGGAGGAAGCACTGGTTTTGTGGGGAACTTTGACGTAACGCTCTCACCATGAAGTTCGGGAAATTTCGTATCCGTTAAAGTTGCAGCTCGAGCACTAATGGCCTGTGATTGACTGGTCAAATTAGTGATTTCCTGTTCCAGACCCGACAAGCGTCTTGCTTGATTGGCCACATAGCCAGTTTTACCGTAAGATTGCCTCCTTTCAGTAGTAGAGGACTGAGAACCAGTACGTATTTCAATAGTTTTAGCTGAGGAAGTATGTTCAAATTCTTCCACTACCTTACGTCTACGTTCGATTTGGGTATTACCTACTTGGGTCTTGGTGTGTGATTGTAATTCTCTTTGTTTTTGTTCCTCCAAACGAGAAGCTTTCTCACTCCTTTCCACGGTCATGTTACCAATTTGTGTTTTTTCTCTTTTCTCCGGTTCTTGAGTATAACTTTGCATGGCCGATTGTGTGGCAACGGCGCTATGTGCTAGCAATCTTTCTTGTTGTTGGGCTTGTTGGGCACCCAAATAGCTCTGGCCCGTGGTAATGGAACCAGTTTGCAGGACACGTGGACTTAGTGGAGACAATTCAGTTTCCTTCAGGCGTGGAGCACGTATGGCGGCCAAAGGATTTGGTGGTGGACCAGGAGCAGGTGATTTGGCGCGATCTGGAAAGGGAGAAGCTGAACGACGATCATAATCGCGAGCATGAGTAGCCGGACATTCATCAAAGCATAATTTTTCAGGCGTCTGATAATATGGCGTAATGGGAGCTGGTTTATTTATCATGGAAGGTGTATAAGGCCGTGAGGGCGTTTGCGATTGGTCTCTCACCATATGTTCATCTAAAGCTTGAAAAGCCATGGTAACTGGTCCAGAGCGATCTTCAACAATAATTGGTATTGTAGGTTTAGTCAACTGTAATTGCTGTTTGACGGAATCGGAAGCGGTTGTTGAGGAGGAAGTAATTGCAGAAGACAACTGCTGCTGCCTTTGTTCGGTTTTAGCACTCATGATAGATGAACTATAGGCAGAAGCAGTTGTCTGTTGTTGCTTTTGTTGTTGTTGCTGTTGTTGTGACTGTGATTGCTGTTGGCTGATCGAGCGTGCGGACATTTGAGCTACTGGCTTGTGTACTGTATTGCCATTGGAGCCATTTGAGGTAGTGGGTGTTTTGGGAGTATCTACAAAAGCCAGGGGAATATTCTCACGCAATTCTGGTGGTTCTGGTGTACGACAGGGACTTTGAGTGGGCAGCACTGTCCAATTGCGCTGATATTTCGGTATGGATTCTGGTCTATGTAGACCCGATGGAGGTCTGGGTTTCAAGTGACTAAGAGGTGAGGGTGGCGGAAAGATAACCTCCGAATGTTCAAGTTCATCGGTTACCTCTTCGATTATTTCGTGGACATCGATTTTTGTGGAGGTATTGGCGGAAACAGCTGCTGCATAAGCCGTTGATTGGGATAATTTTGTAGCTTGTTGTGTTAGGTTCGAAGCATATGTAGATGAAGCAGTTTGCTGTTGTTGTTGGACTGCGGAAGAGGATTTAGAGGAAGAAGAGCTAGCTTTGGTAGAGGAATACAATGAGGACTCTTCACGTGTATTAGTCTGTTGTTGTTCTTGTTGTTTTTGTTGATTATGTTGTTCTTGTAGTTGTGAGGTAGTGTTGGTTTGCTGTTGTTGTAGGAGCTCTTGCTCCTTTTGTGAAAAATAACTACGTCTTTTTTGATAACGTTCATGAGCATCATAATATTTTTTATACTCGAGATCATTTTCGGCTTTTGTATAGGAAATGGAGTGGCGAGGTGTCGTTGTAGAGGATAAAGGTTGTGAGGATGGTTGGAATGCTTGCATGGCCGCAAATGCTGATGTCGATGATTTGCGTTTCTCTGTGGTATAATACTCCACCTGTTCCAATGCCTCCTTGGACAAACCCAATTCTTCTTCTCTGTCCAAAACCTGAAATTCTTTCTTTTTCTTTTCCTCTTCCTTTTGCTGTTCTTCAAACATGTGTGTGGCATTTTCTGGATCGAGAGGTGTATAAGGACGTTCAGGGGCTGTTCGTAAAGCATCTTTCATGGTTAGATGTTCTTTGGGTGTGGGCAAATCGAGTATGTGTATGGGAACATCACGTTCAAAATGACCTTCAAAAGGTTTTTCAGGGGCTGTGGTTAGAGCACGCAATAAAGGAGTCTTGGGACGATAATCCTCACGTACATAAGGTTTTATTTCAATGGGAGGAGGCATATAAGGTTCAGTCTCCTCGGGCAAAGGTATACCCTCAGAAGCAGGTGGTGCAAATTTCCATTCAAAATCGGGTGCTATAGCCATAGCACTAGAAAGTGTGGGCTTATCCCATATGGTATTGATATGCACTGGTTCGGGTTCAGGTTCGGGAGAAGGTGGTCGTTCATAGGGTTCTGGTATGGGTTCTTTGGGGGGTTCTTCCGGGATTTCCTTGGCTACTTCAGCCTCAGGATCTACTTGACAGGAACAGTCACAGGGTTTGGGACACAAACAACCTACCATATGAAAGGGAGTTTCAGGAGCCGTGGTTAAAACTCGTACCATAGGATTAATCCATTCTTTGGGACAAGGATTGGGAATTTTGGTGGGAGGTATTTGTTTGACAGGGGCTATTTCGATTTTTATCTCAGGTGTGGGTTGGAAAAGACGTTGACTTTCTAGGATATGAGAACGATCATCTTTAATGAAACCCTTCTCTTCGCTTTCTTCCTCATACGAGGATTCTTGTGTTTCTGATGTGTGTTTTTGTTCTTGTTGTTTTTGTTGTTCTTCATTACCTTGTTCTTCATGCTGCTGTTGTTCCTGCTGCTGTTGCTCTGAATATGTTTCCACTTTCTTATCTTCAGGATCTTCCAAAAAGACCACATGACGGGAACCCTGAGTTGGTTCTTGTGGTACAGGACTAGGAGTTACCTCTCTTACCATGTCTACCAACCTATAGGTGCTTAAGGGAGGCACTAAAGTCTCTATACATTCCTGAGCACTGCGACGACCACTTTCGGAATAATTGGACGAAGAGAGCTGTAAATGATCTTGTTGTTGCATAGCAGCTACTTCCATATCCATGTGATAGTCAAACTCTGAACCAGATTGTTCATAAGCTTGTTGCATTTGATAGGCACGCACTTGTGCTGCATACATACGTTGATATTCTTCCGAAGTGGTGGTGGTAGTAGTGCTAGTGGAGGTATAAGAATCTGAACCAGATTCACATTCCAACTGTTGCTGTTGTTGAGACACGCGACTGGTTAATTGAGGAGCTGAACGACTTGCCCATTGAGATTGTTGCTGCTGTTGTTGTTGTTGCAGTTGCAGTTGCTGTTGCTCTTGCTGCTGCTGTTGTTGCTGTTGCTCAGATTCATTACTACATTGACATTGACCACATGTTGTTGTTGTTGCTGCATTACCCGGTGGAGGAGGCGGAGGATTTTCTAATGGTTTCACCACCACATGCTGTGTTTCAGGTGGAGCTATATATAAAGGAGCTGCTGTAGGAGCATGATGACAATCCTCCTCAGCAGGTGGCCAACAAAATGTCGAACGATGTTGCCTATTAGCCTCTTCTATCTCATAATCTTCTTCAAAATAACATTCAGCATATTGCGGTTGCAAGCTTTCCTCATTTGTTTCTACTTATCAATAGACATTTATAACCAATTGTTTTTAAAGGAATTCAATACGTCAGCAACGCCATTCCAAACATTTTTGATTTACACGAGTTACAACAACAGGTTCGATTGAAATGGATGATAATGGATTTATGTGTGTTTGTGTATATAGGTGGGTGTTTTTATGGGTTTTTGGTATGTGTGTGTTTTGAGGTTAGATTAAGAAGGTTAGTGGTTATTTATTTAATTTTTTTTCGAGGAATCATTTTTATTTATTTTTATTTTTTATTTTTTTGGCAAACAAGTGTACATTTTTGTATGTGGGTTTATTTGTTTGTTTGCGATAATGTTGTAAGAAAAAGAAGAAAGATAAAAAATGTTGATATATGTTAGATTTGTAGCAAGCAGCAGTGCAGATATTTATCTATCTATCTTTAAACAGCTAAAAGCTTAAATGAGGTTTGGCCATTATTTAGTATAAGTATTTGAGTATTTTTGTATGTGAAACACAAATGGACCCTTTTAGAGTTTTATTTTTATTTACTTTCAAAAGTTTTTTTTTTTTTTTTTTTTTTTATTTACTTTCAAAAGTTTTTTTTTTTTTTTAGAAAAGTGTGAAATGATGAGAAAAGTTTTAGATTTTTGTTTTGGTATTTTTGGAAATAATTTAAGCAACACAGGAGAATGAATAATATCTTATAAATATTAAAATATTTTAACGAAATTTTACTATTTTTAAAGGATAACAGTCTGCTATAAATATATTATAATATGGAATGGATTATAGGCTGTCAAAGTTTACCTGCACGAGTTAAACTAAGTTTATTTTACATTAATTATGCAGTATGTTTAATAAAATTTATTGCATTTTTTTCAAAGAATTCTTTAACTCAACGTATGAATTAGTTGTTCCAAAGAAAATATTCATTAAAATTTAACGCAAATCAAGGCAAATAATAAACTATTTGTAGAATTTATTTCTTAATTTAGACATTAATTCAAAGTACAATTCTTTGAACAAAGGCACTAATGTTGATTTTTTCCATAAGTTCTTTAATTTATCTTACAAATTCGTTATTTCATGGAACATTTTTTATACAATTCAATGAAAAATAAAAGTATTTATAAACTATTTACTAAAATTTATTTCTTTATAAAATAAATAAAAAAATATTTGATTAAACGTATTATATCGCTAATTTATACTACTCTACTCTATGTACATAAAAACATTGACTCGAAGTACTAATACCTTGATTTAATGAAAAATTATATTTCAATGCTTTGAATCAAAGAAATATTTCATTAATTTTTTATTAAAATTCAATTAAATTCAAAGCAACTATTCTTAATAAAATAAATAATTTCTTGATCGTTGATTTATACATATAATATACATAAAAACATTGATTCAAAGCACAATTCATTGACTGAAAGTACGAATGTTGAATTTTTCCAAGAATTCCTTAATTCAACTGACGAATTCATTGTTTTAAAGAAAATTTTTTAAAATTCAATGAAAATTCAAAGCAATTATAAACTATTGTTAATAAAATAAATAAGTTCTTTGATTTAACGTATTATATCGTTGATTTATATTATTTAATATACAGAAAACAAAGTACTATTGTTTACTTTTTCGTAGAATTCTTTAATTTAACTCACGAATATGTTGTTTCAAAGAAATCTTTTATTAAAATACAACTAAAAATCAATGGAGTCTTTCATTCATTAAATAATAATTTAATAAAATAAAAAAAGTAAATTTCATTTAAGTTCAATGATTAAACATAAAAACATTGACTAAAGGCACATTCGTTAATTCAAGGTACTAATATTTTGATTTAATGAAAACAAAAGTTTTATTCAATAAACCAAAGCTTTGAATCAAAGAAACGTTTCACTAAAATTTACTGTAATCATTATATTAATTTTTTTTCTGATGGAAAATATTAAATATTTGTTAGTTCCCATATTAATGGGGTTTATACTAGGATCTTCCGTACCTTCATTGACAGTAAAAAGGATAATAAATATTAAAAAAAGTAAACTGGAACTTCATAATCACTAAGGTATCTGGTAAACCATATTGTGTTCAACACTTTATTTTGGCCTTTGATATCCGGGGCAAGAATAAACATATTATTAAGAAACATTTTCAATGTATAGTTCTGTTGGGATAATGTATTCATTAATATCAGTTTCATTGGAGTTATATATTTATTTCTATTTATTAAATCAATGAATTTGTTTGTTGAATTTAAAAAAAAGAAACACCAAGAAAACTGAAAGTTTACTTGGCTTAACTTTACATAGTTTTAACGTACCTTTACGTTAAATCAAAATTAGGGAACAAATTCATTAAAACAGAGAACTGTTTCATTTTCGAATTCAGTTTATCATTAAATAGATGAACAAATCTAGATTTTATTTAAGTTATTGAAAATTTTAAAAACAGTTCCATTTACTAAAAAACTAAAAGGATTTTAGCTGCAAAAAATTGTCAGCATTTTTCATTTATTTTCTTAAAAGTTAGCTCTTAAGCTTAGCCAAGTTTTAAACCACATTTATATGGTTTTATATATTTTTAATTAAAAAAAGGACAATACATGCATTTAAACAGTACATAACAAAAACAATATGTGTAAATTAATTAAATTAAAAATTAGTAAAAAAAATACAACATTTTATTTTCTCACATTCTACTTGAGAGAAGTGTTTTTAAAAAGAAAATATTAAAGTTATAAGAAAGAATTGTTAAAGTCTTAATTAATTGAAAGTAAAAGAAATAAAAAAATATCAAGTATACAAACTATTAAAAGAAGTATGTATGCATATGTAAACATACTTTTAGTATACATTATAAATGTATATGTGTATAAAAATTTTAAATTTTAAACAATTTAAATTTTAAATATCCTTTTTATTTAAAAACAAAATACATTTTTGCTAAATATATATTAAAATTAAAACATTTTTTTTTATTTAACACACACATATTGCTTTAGTTTATTACTGTTTAAAGAATCCTTGTAATCCTGATATTACTTAACAGGATCAAAATATTACTTGTCTGTAGTTAAGATTTGGATAGTTGGACTTTTTTATTTAATAGTTATAATAACCTGGAAAAGGGAAAGGTAACAAAATTATGTAGATTTTTATAAAAGGTAATTATGAAATTAATCAAATTAGTATGAGGCAAGGATTAGAAGAATTTATAGAAAATATTATATATTTAAATGCTTTAAAAATATTAATATTATATTTTGAATTAGAAAAAATAGCCATGAAAATGTCTTAATATAAAAGTAAGGAGGAACTAAATTAATTTATTGATTTTTTTAAATCAACTTCTTCTTTTATATTATCTTTTCTTTTTTATCTATAAAACACAAAACTATTTTTTATTAAAAAATAAATTTTCTCTTATTTTATTTGAAATTGCTGCAATTCAAACAATATTGTACATATTTTCTTTTTTCTTTTGGAGACATTATCAAGTATTGTAAAACGGATTTCCTACAATTTTATTATTACCATAAAAAAGGAAGTAAAAATCTTTCAAAAACAATCATTGAATTTGTAATAATAAAGTCCTTTTCATCATAGATTTATATCAACAACATCTTCCAGCTATGTCTGTCACTTGTATGCTGATTAAAATTGTGAACCAATAAGGCAATTGTCAATGTAAGAATATGTATGCTATATGACTACAAATTGCTATTTTAAAGAAAGGAAATAAATAACCCAGCAAAAAATATATATTTGCTTTTCCTAAGAAGAATAATTTTATTTAATTAATTTAAATTTGCAAGAAACAAATATTTTTCAAAACATTTTTAAAAAGGATATATGACTAGCTACTAAATTTTAAAAGCTAGAAGCATGAAATTTTTTGGTTTTATATAGGACATTAAACTACGAGTTGTGGTAAAATTATTTTTAAATAATTTTAATATGAAAAAAAAATAACATAAAAAAGTTTATTTTTTTTAACAATAACTTCTAAATAAATGAAATTAAATAAAATAATTTATAAATAAATGTGTCATTTACTAACAATAAAATTATTATGAAAACATATTATCAACTTTTATTGAAAATTTATAAAATTATTAAAAAAGGATATATGGCTGGCTACTAAATTTTAAAAGCTAAAAGCATGAAATTTTTTTGGCATTATATAGAACATAAAACTACGAGTTGTCGTAAAATAATTTTTAAATATTTTTAATAACAACAAAATTTTCAACATACATAATTAAATAAATTTTTTGTTTATTTCTTTAATATGTTAACATTTTTAAATGTTAAAAGAAATAAAATTATTTCGAAATCATATCAACAAATTTTGTTGAAAATTTATAAAATTATTAAAAAAGGATATATGGCTGGCGACTAAATTTTAAAAGCCAGAAGCATGAAAGTTATTGGCGTTAATGAGGACACTAAACTACAAGTTGTGGTAAAATTACATACAAAAATTTTTAAAACGGAAAATATTTTTTAAAAAATTAAAAAATACATATATTATATAGGTCATTAAACTATGAGTTGTGGTTAAATAATATTTGATAATTATTTTATTATATTATTTATGTTATTTAACATGGAAAAAAATGTTGACATAAGAGAAAAATTCTAACAAGTAGAAAGAAATAAAGTTTGTTGATGACTAGTGTAAAAAATATTACTTTAAAGTCATGTAAATAATTAATTAAACTACAAATGTAAGAAGGATGAAACTTCTTTCGAATTCATCAAGTTTTATTGCAAATTTATAAAATAATTAAAAAAGGATATATGACTGGCTTCTACATTTTCAAAGCTAGAAGCTTGAAATTTTTTGGAGTTATATAGGTCATTAAACTACGAGTTGTCGTAAAAAAATGTTCAAATATTTTTGATATTAAAAAAAAATTTTGACATTTGAAAAAAATAATATTCTAACAAATAGGTCGAAATTTATAACTAGTGTTATAAATATTACTTTAAAGTCGTATTAATGATAAAATGTTGGAAAGATAAAGCATCTGCATTCTAAAGTTTATCAATATTATAAGATAATTGGTTTGGCGATACAAATCTAAATTTGTTGGTTATAAAAATAAGAATTTTTAGTGCAAAAAATTTCACTGGATATTATTTATGTATGTAAACATATTGATTTCATAGCTTATTAAAATATAAGACATAAAAGACAAAGTTTCACCAATAACATAGTCATATAGATGACTGTCTGATGTCATTTATAACAAATACATTCATTCATTTACTTATACATATGTATGTATTCATAATTTGTTTATGGTAATAAGCTTTTATTATTATATATTTAATACACATGCTTTCAACGAAAAAAAGGAACAAAACAAAAAGATTGCTGGCAAAAAAATAAATTTCAATAACATATTACTATGACTTTATGAGGATATATTGGAAGGATATACGAAAATCAGTATTTGTAAAAAGCATTTTGTTATTATTTATTTTTCTTTTTAAGGAAATGAAAATAAAATAAACTCTATAGGAGATTTTAACTGTAAAATTGAATTATATTAAAGAAATTTTAAGTTAAAAAATTCCATAAAAATATGGCCTATGTTGTCCTTTATAAAGATCTGTATGTTTTATTCATATAAAAAGGGAACAATTTATTTATTTTGTACTCAGTTTTTGGAAAAACTATAGTTTATATATTTATAAAACTGACCTACTGCAATGCACCTATAGATTTGTTTTCATAACTCAATACATGATTAAACATATACACTCATATGTTTGGATATCCTTTGCAAAAGAAAACAGACAAATACTACTATATAATTTCTTACTGTTATCATAATATTTATGGATATCATATTTTATACAATACTCTTTTACATACACTGAAGTATTTACCGGAATTTCCGCTTTTATTTACACATACAATCATATATATGTATATACGCATGAAATAACAAATAAGAAAAATAATATGAAAACCATGTCTACCAAAAAAGTTTTTTGTTATGATTAACAATTCGTAAAGAAAAAAAACGAAAACAAAAGAGTAGCTATATATATGTAAGTATATGTGAGTAAAAATTATTATCTAAACCAGAGGCGTTAAGTTACTATAAGGAAATAATATAAACAAAAGTTCAAAAAATAACTTTAGTATTTTAGACATGAAAATTTATAGTAAGCAATTTCATTTAAAAAAATAATGAATCCTTTCTTGCTTTCTGTAAATACATTTTTCCGCCTACGCTCTTTTTGTTCCGGAAAAAAATAAAGTTTCATATATGTTAATAAATAAATAAATAAAAAAGAACAACAACAGCAATAAAACAAAAATTATTATATACATTGATGTTTGATATTACTTTTTTTTTGTAAGTAGGTATGTTCATATATTCATATATCTATATAAATATATGTATATAATATTTGTATTTATTTTTTTTTTTTCATATACATATATAAGTGTTTAACATACTGTTGTTGTCAGTTTCCGTTTCCTGTCTGGTAAATATTTTTCCCTTTTTTTACTGGCTCTTTTTGCCATATTTTGCTGTCGATTGTTATATGTTAAGTATGCATGTATGGGCGAGAATATTTTTACTCATATACAAATATTTTCATAAGAAATTATATGTCTGCGTATAAAACAGTTCAATACAATAAAATATACTCGTATAACAAATAAAACAATTTAAAATTCTTTGTATTTAATAACAATAAAAATATAAAAAAAACAAATTAAAGTATTTTTTAAAGGATATTGTCATTAAGCTTAGTTTTGCTTTAGAAATTTTATTAAAATGGACAGAAAATGTTTAAAGCAGAAAATATTTTCTGCTTCAAACATTTTCTGAAAGCACTTATTATCTATCAAAAACATTGAAATTCTAATCCTTGTATAAGATAAATTTTACTCTTTTTGAAAAATTTGTTTTAAGTTTTACATTTATGTAAAAAAATCACCAATTTGGTGTAAAATTATTTAATAATGTATGTTAAATTTACACATATTTATTAATAAACACAAAATTTAAAATTTTGTGTAAAATTTAATATTTTGTGTAAACCTGAATATTTTGAGTAAAATTTAATATATTATGTGTAAAATGTAAAGTTTTATGTAAAATTTAAAATTTTGCGCAAAATTAAAAATTATTTACAAAAAATGTTTAATATATTGTATACAATTTAATATTTTGTGTAAAATGTAATATATTGTGTAAAATTTAAAATTATGTATAAAATGTAAAATTTTGTGTCAAATGTAAAATTTTGTGTAAAATGTAAAATTTTGCGTAAAATTTTTTATAAAATTTAAATTTTTGTATAAAATGTAAAATTTTGTGTAAAATATAAAATTTTATATAAAATGTAAAATTTTGTGTAAAATGTAAAATTTTGTGTAAAATATAAAATTTTGTGCAATATTTGCATTTTGATGTAAAATATTCGTTTTTGTGGAAAATTCACATTTAAATGTAAAATACACATCTAAGTGAAATATTTATATTTGATAGCAAAATTTACACTTTGTGTAAAAATTTTAATTTTGATGTAAAATATTCGTTTTTGTTTAGAATTAACATTTAATTGTAAAATACAGATCTAAATGTTATATTTACATTTGAGGACAAAATTTACATTTTCTGTAACAATTTTCATTTCGATGTAAAATACTCGTTTTCGTGTAAAATTCACATATAATTGTAAAATACACATCTAAGTGTAATATTTACATTTGAGAGCAAAATTTACATTTTGTGTAAACATTTTCATTTTGATGTAAAGTATTAGTTTTCATGTAAAATTCACATTTAATTGTAAAATACAGATCTAAGTGTAATATTTTCATTTGAGGACAAAATTTACATTTTCTGTAAAATTTTCATCATTTCGATGTAAAATATTCGTTTTCGTGTAAAATTCACATTTAAAGTGAAAAATTAAAAATAAATATTTTAGTGAAAATTTAACATTTGGGTTTAAAATTCACAACCACATGTAAATGCATATTTTAGTTCAAAATTTACACTTTAATTTAAAATATTAATTTCGGTGTAAAATTTTAATTTGAGTAAAACAAATTACACTTTAGTATAAAATGTTAATTTCGGGGTAAAATTTTCATTTTAGTGCGAAATTTTTATTTTAGAGAAAAAAAGTAAATTTTATATTTCGGCGTAAAATTCACATTTAAGTGTAAAATTAATATTTTTACATTTTAAGTGTAAAATATACAATTTAGTGCAGAAATTTCATCTTAGTGTAAAACTTACATTCATTTGTAAAATGAAAATTTTGGTTTAAAATTTATATTTTTGCGTAAGATTTACATTTTAGTACAAATGCAAAATTTACATTTAATTGTAAAATATTTACATTTCAATGTAAAATTTATAATTTAGTGTAAAATAGTTACGTATAAAATTTACATTTCAACGCAAAATTTATATTATAGTGCAAAATTTACATTTTAAGTGTAAAATATACATTTTAACTGAAGATATTCAGTTTAGTGTAATATGTAAATTTTAGTGTACATTTTACATCTAATGTAAAATTTACATTTAAAGTTGAAATTTATAATGTTTTTAATTTAATTGCAATATTTAAATGTAAAATTTTAATGTAAAAAAATGTAAATGTAAAATTTTAATGTAAAAAAATTTAAATGTAAAATTTTAATGTAAAATCTAAATTTTAATGTAAAATTTCAAAATTAAGTGTAAAATATACATTTTAATGACAAATGAAAGGCGAAATTTAAATTTTGTAAAAAGAACAAGACTCAAGGAATTCTATAGCTGATGTAATTACCAAGTAAATACTTTCTAATTAGATAAATTAATAAATGTTTGTTGTAAACTGTGTTGCTTAAAATTATTTTCAAAATTTTGTATTTCCGAATTTTCTATTAAGACGAAAATTAATTATTTTAAAATGAAAAACTTTCAAAACTTTTTATATATGATTATATATATATAACTACAAAAAAGCCTTAATGTGCTAAAAAGCTTTAAATGCGAAACTTGAATTTTTATTTTATTTTATAAAAACAACGTATTTTTTTTTAGCAGTGTGTATGTAATATTTAACAACTTTCAGTTTCAAAATATCTTTTCTTAACATTTCGTTGAGTTGTTTTGTTACCTTGATTGTTGTAATAATTACTGTAGTTGTTATAGGAAGTTGTATTCAAGGAAGAAGGCATAGTTGAGTACCTATTGGATCCAACACTGGGATATTTTTTATTGTATTGTGTTGATGTTGTATAATTGCTGCTATAATTGTTGTACATAGACTGGGTTTTACGACCTTTTGGGTTTTTTGTTACATTTTTTTACAAAAGTGTAAGTGATTTTTTTTCATTCAATTTCATATAAATTTTAAATTTATATAAAATATATTATAAAAAAAGAAATATTATTGACATAAATATGGTCACAATAATTGAGTAATTTGTTAAAAAAAAAAAAGAAAATTGCGTAAAATTCTTATTATAAAATCAAACTAAAAGCTGGGCCAAATGTGATTTCAAGTATTTGTTTAAGGGTTAACATAAAGTTAGTGAATTTTGTGGTTTTTGCAAAGTTTAAGAGTATTTATTTTTTTTGGGGGTTAAAATAATTTAGATTTTATTTAAGCATTAAAATTGGGTATTTTTTATATTTTATTATTTTTTTTTTCTAAAAATTATTAACAAAATATATATTTATCACATCAATATATAGTCACATTAATATTGAGGTATTGATTTATTTTTTTATATGTTTTGCTATTCATTTATTACGATTAGAGCTTAAACCCAATCACCTTGATTTTGTAAATAATCTATAACATCTTTGTTAAGCAGTTCATTAATCTTACCTTGTTGGCCAACATTGCTGCGTGGCAAAGTAGCATAGGCATTACCACCAGTTGGCTTGGGTTGAGTTGGTGGTGGTTGATTCCATTGTTGTTGTTGTGGTGGATAAGAAACTGGCGACTTGGGAGCAGCAGCTGGTGGAGCAGCACCATAAGGACGAGCATAACCTCCTTGGTTAACCTGAAAAATTATGAAATTAGATTAGAAAACAAAGGGAATTTAGTTATTTAAGTATTTTTGTATAGAAAATATGAGTAGTGTGTTGTGGAAATTGAGGGCGTTTATATAGCATTTCTGTTTAAAATTACATTTTTGTGTAATATTATATTTTACATCGAATTTTTATTTGAATTTTTTATCGTAAAATTACATTTTCATGTATATATTTTTGTTTAAATAACATTTACGTGTAATATTTTATTTTTGTGTAAAATTACATTTTTGTGTAAAATTACATTTTTGTGTAAAATTACATTTTTGTGTAAAATTACATTTTTGTGTAAAATTATATTTTTGTGTAAAATTATGTCATTGTGTATGTTTGGGTAAAATATATATTTTTTTTTTTTTGATAATAAAATTTTTATGTAAAATTATATTTTTTAATGTAAAATTATATTTAAAAATTATTTTTTATGTAAAATTTATATATAAACTTTTGTGTAAAATAACATTTTTTGTTTAAATTTAAACTTTTGCTTAACATTTTATTTTAATGTAAATAAAATGTTGATGTAAAATTATATATAAAAATTATTTTTTATGTAAAATCCAATTTGAGCTTTAGTGTAAAAAAACATTTTTGTTCAAATTTAAACTTTTGCGTAAAATTATATTATTTTGTTAAATAAATTGTATGTGTAAAATTAAATTTTTGTAAAATTAAATTTTTGTTTAAAATTAAAATTTCGTATAAAATTAAATTTTTGTGTAAATTAAATTTTTATGTAAAAATATATTTTTCTGTAAAATTAAATTTTTTGTGCAAAATTAAATTTTTGTGTAAAATTAAATTTTTGTGTAAAATTAAATTTTTGTGTAAATTTTAATTTTTGTGTAAAATTAAATTTTTTGTAAAATAAAATTTTTGTGTAAAATAAAATTTTTGTGTAAAATAAAATTTTTGTGTAANNNNTTTATGTAAAATTAATTTTGTATTCAAATTTAAACTTTTGCGTAAAATTAAATTTTTGTATAAAATTAAATTTTTCTGTAAAATTACATGTTTATGGAAAATTACATTTTTATATAAAATTACATATTTGTGTGAAATTACATTTTTGTTAAAAATTTTTAATTTGGTGTAATTTATATTCTGTGTAAAATTTAAATTTTGTGTAAATTTTTCATTTTTTTATTGATTTATAGTTCTGTATAAATTTATACTTTTGTGTATATTTACATATTAGTGTTAAACTTTTGTTTAAAATTACAGTTTTGTTTAAAATAATATTGTTGTGTAAAATTACATTCCACACAAATTTATGTATTTATATGTTAGTGCAAATTTGCATATTATTAAGAATAAAAATAATTATTTTTTATTTTATTTTTATTACATTGTCGTGTAGAATTACGTTAAATGCAAAATTTAAATTTTTTGCAAAGAATTTGTGTAAATATTAATATTAGAAAATCTATGTTTTTAATATAAAATTCTATTATTAGTGTAAAATTTGCAGTTGGTACAATTTTACATTTTGGTGTAAAAGTCTACATTTTTACCAAAATGTCATACACTAAAATACAAACTTTCAATAGAAATGTATATATTAATATATAATATTTGAGTGTAAATTTACATTTTGATGTACTAACAAAGTAAATATGTAGAATTTTAAAATTTAAGTAAAAAATTACTTTGTATTTTTAATGTAATATTTAAGTTTTTCTGATGAAGTGTAAAATTTTTATTTTGATGTAATATTTACATTTAATTTTTAATGTAAATTTGAAGTACTTTTTACAAAATTAAAATTAGCAACAGGTTCATAAGCATTTTATTGCACAATATTTGGGAAAATGTTTTTTTTTTTAAATTATTAACTATTTTTCAAATATTAAAAAAATATTTAAGATGTTTCTAAACATGTTGCTAAATTATTAAAAAAATTTAAATTCAATTTCCACCTTAATTAACTACTCATATTTCTTTTTTAATTAATAAACTTAAGCTTAATCCTATTTAAATCGCTACATAAGTACATGTTTCTAAACAAAATTTAATGTTTAGCAACATACTCTTGTTCGATGGTAAACAATAAACATATAGCTTTTCAACATGCTTTAGCAATAAATAACATGCATTAATCTTTTACATGCTCTACTCAACAACATAATTTAGTATGAAAAAAAAAAGAAAAATAAATCATTTAATTAGAAAACTTTGAAACGGTTTTTCAAAGTTTATCATAGGTGCTGAAGAGGAGGGCGTGGCGTAGCTTGAGTTTTACTTACCTTGTAATTAACATTACCCTTACCGGGTGGCACAACACTACGTATAACATTACCCGTTAATGTAACATATTCAAAGGGTTTATCACCGTTTGGCCCCGTGGCCATGGTCGTAGACATTTCGTTAGTTGAGGTTGTGGTGTTGGTATTGCTGTTGTCGGTGATTATTTGATTGTTGCTATTATTATTAAAAGGACTCTTATCTACAATTGATATATTGCTACTAGAAGGTGTTTTTATTGTTGTTGCTGTAGATGTTGATGTTGATAGAGGTGGTGGTGGTGGTGCAACCTGACATGAATCAAATTTCAATTGATTATTTAGTGTTGCTGTGATAGCAGCAACACTGGGTAAACTATTATTAATAATGTTGTTGTTGTTATTATTATTATTGCAATTGTTAGTTTGTTGCTGTTGTTGTTGTTGTTGTTGGAGATAATGATTATGTTGCTGCTGTGTATGTTTGGGATTGGTATTTGGAGATGCTATGAAAGGTTTGGGTGTGCCATTATTTATAAATGAATGTATGTTGCTTACATTATCGGAATGTTTTAAAGTGTTTGTAATGGTATTGGAATTGGAATTGTTGTTGTTACTGTTATTATTATTACCCTGGGTCAACAACTTATTAGAATATTCTTTTAAAAACTTATTATAAACTTTTTGTGTTGTTGGTACAATAGGTGTTGTTACTGCTCCTCCCACTCCACCCAAAGCAACTGTATTGGGTGTTAACGTTGTCATATTTGTTTTATTATACGTATTCATATCGTTCTCATTTTGTTTTGTCATCAACAATTTTCTATTGTTTGTATTGTGTTGCTGTTTCATTGTATTTATATATAACTCTTCATTATTATCCTCAGGCTGTGGTGGTGGCGGTGGAGGAGGTATTGTTGATGTTGTTAATGCACCATAATTATCACTATTACAGTTATAATTTAGCGAAGAAGATGATGATGATGCTTGTCTGGAATGTAAGGGTGAATTGGATCCATATTGATCCAATGAAAGACTAGAATACGTATTTTCATTTTGGCCCTGAAAATGGGTCATTTGCTGTTGTTGTTGTTGCTGCTGTTGTACGTTTGTATTATTATGATGATAATTATAGGGTGTTGGTGACAAGGATTGTGTAGAGGAATGTGTGGTATTTGAACCGGTTGACATTGATGACAGGCTACTTAATGTACGTGTATGTTGACTGTCATTGTTGTTATTGTTATTATTAATATTATTGTTGTTGTATATTTCATATTGTTGTAGTTGTGTAGGTGATGGTGGTGGTGGCAAAGGTAAATCATTCATATTTTCTTCTTGCTTTAGTTTTTTTATTGTTTTTGTTGGAGTATTTTTGTTTGGAGGTATTTTTTGTTTGTTTAGCGTTTGTAATTAATTAGTTAGCAGTGCCAGGCAAGCAGATTATAGCGTTAGCATTAAAATAAATTATAAAAAAATATAACACAAAATTTAATAAAAATTAAAAATAATAAAATATTAATTATGAGTTTGAAATGTGTGTTCAGAATAGCTTTATAATAATTTCAGAAAAACTTTGTGTGATTTTATGGATTTCAAATAAATAATAATAATAATGGATTTATTGCAAATAAATATATATTTCTTTAAACATTTTAAATAATTCCCTATTAGCAACATGTTGCTAACATATGTTGTCATTTTGTTTTCCAGTTTTTTTTTTGTAAATCTCAAATTTATTTTAATTTTTACATTTTATTTATGTTTTTTTTTTATTTATCGAATATAAATTAGTCTCCAGACACTATTTCCTTTTGCTTATGTCAAAACAGACGCCACAATATAAAAACTAATTGCAGAATATGTTATGAATTTTAAATAGTTTATAGCCAATTGCCAGGAATATTAAGGTTTTATTATCATTTTTATTTTTATTAATAAAAAAAGCGACAAAGTATAAACTTTTTATCTTTTTGTACTTTGATGTGGGGCTTTAGCTTTTATTTAGATTTATTTCCTCAATAGTAATATTATTATTGTATTCATAATAAAATAAGAAAAACCTAATAAAATTGAAATTTCAACTAGAAACATTTTATAAGCTGAAGTCTAGTCTAATCTAAAGTCTAATATATAGTGTAGTATAAAGTCTAACCTCTGGCCTAGTAGATAGTCCCTTTATCAAATTAATCTATGTTATATTAAATTTTTCCCAGCATCATTGTTTATCTTATTAGCAACATGTTGCTTTTCATCTAGCATCATTGTTTATCTTATTAGCAACATTTTTCCTTGAAAAGTATTTAACTGAATTTGAAATTTTAGTAAAAGATTTTGAATTTAATCTAAACTCAAATATTTAACCTAATTTGTATTCCAAATAGTTGACAGATTAATATATATTAAAGTAAATTTTTATGTTGACTCATTACTTCTTCTATTAGCTACATGTTGCTTGCGAAAATATTTAAGTATTAAATGTATTGTTTCGAAAACATTTTATAATCTGAAGTCTAGTGTAATCTAAAGTCGCATAGACGACTGAAACTTTATAAATTCATCTATCTTATAGAAAATTTCCTCCTAGCATTATTGTTTTCATATTAGCAACATGTTGCTTTGGAAAGTATTTAACTACATTTGAAATTTAGTACACATTTTAATTTTAATCTTAAGTCAAATCTGTGGCTTAGTTAAATATTTGATAAATTAATTTATCTTCTAGTAAATTTTCATCTAAGCTAATTGTTTTTTATTTTAGCAACATGTTGCTTAGGAAAGTTTTTAACTGCATGTGAAATTTTAACTTTAATAAAAAATCAAATCTATTGACTTGTTTATAATCTGAATAATTAACCGATTAATTTATTTTAAAGAAAATTTTCATCTAGTCTCATTGTTTTTTTATTAGCAACATGTTGTTTGCGGAGATATTAAATGTCAAACAGAAATTTAATTTATTATTAAATTATTTTGAAAAAATAAAAATAAACTCAAATAAAATGTTTAACAACAAACGTCCATTTATAATTATCAGAACAATTAACTACCAATAATATGTTGCTTTAAAAATATTGTTGGATAACTGTTATAAATTCAATAGAACATGCTTTTTACAAAATGTATCACTTTATTATTTTAAATTAAAATCTAATAATATTCAATATTTGTATGTTCTATACTCATTTTGATCGGCAACATGTTGTCAAGAAAATTATAAATTCCTTTTTTATTTAAAGACTCGAAGAATAATTGTTTTAAATTTGTTAAAGATTAAAAAATAGAAAACAATACCTATATTTTTTCAACAGCAACAAGTTGCCAAACAATCAATTATAATCAAAATATAAAATTGTAATATTAAAAAAATATATAAAATTTTAATTATTAAGAATATAAAAAAAATATTTAAAGTTCTTTCTTTTCATTATTTCATTTGTTTAATTTTTCTTTTTTCAACTATTACTTTTTTACTTTTTACTTTTTTTGTTTACAAAAATATAATAAAATTATAATTTTTCTTTAGCAATAAAATTATATATTTTAAATCAAAATATTTATATTTCCAATATTTATATTTTTATCTTGATTTTTAGTTATTGATTGTTTAGAAACATGTTGCTGTTTAATAGAATTTAATGGGATATTTCACTTGTTTATAATTAATATTTTTATTTATAATAAATTTCTAAAAAATCTTTCTTTTTCGAATATTATAAAATTCTAAATATTTTTCGATTAAAGAACTCAACAACAAATTATTAAATTTGTTCTCTGCAACTTGTTGCTGTTTAATAGAATTAGTAAATTTATACAAAAATCTATATTTTTCGAAAACTTTTTTTCTATGCTATTCCAGTAAAGACAAAAAATTAATAATATAAATTAACGATAATTCTATATTTTTCGAACATTTGTTTAGTAATTTGTTTAAATAACTTAAAAAAAAATAATAAATTTGTTCTCAGCAACATGTTGCTAAAGAAAACTTTTTTTCTATGCTATTCTAGTAAAGAAAAAAATTGATAACAAAATTTAACGATCATTTTTTGTTATTTATAAATAAATTAATCAAAAGAAATGACAATAAAACAATATATTTTAAATCAAAGTATATATTTTTCCTAAAAAGTTTATATTTTTATCTAAATCTTCAGTCATTGATTGTTTAGCAACATGTTTGTATTTATGTTTATAATTATATTTTATTTGTAATAAGTTTCTATAAATATCTATTTTTTTGAACATTTTTCGTACTTTGATTAAAGAATTTAAAAACAAATTATATAACTAATTCTTTGCAACATGTTGCTAAAGAAAAATTATAATTTTATTCTATTTTTGTAAACAAAAAAACTAATAATAATAGTTGAAAAAAAAAGAATAAACAAACGAACTTAAGTTGCCTTTGATTAATTTGTTTACAAACATTGAAAATAATAATAGTTTTTGAACAGCAACATGTTGCAGTAAACTATTTATATAATTTATGTTTAGATGCTTTATTCAAGTGGAATTTAAATTGAAATTTTTATGTACATAACAAATAATTTTAACTTCAAAATAGATTTCATTCATAAAATATTTATATCTTTTTTGGATTTTTTTTTTTTTTTTTTGAAATTAAAAAGTTTAATTTATTTATTTATAATTTCAAATTTAGTTTTTATATTTATAAAAATAAATATTCTATACCACTTTCGCACATATAACACAAATACTGTCGAAAAACGTTTTTGAGAGATTTTATTTGTCCTAGCAACATGTTGCAGATAAATAATATTTTAGAAAATTAAACTTAAAAAAGATATAGCAATTTTCTTTTATATTATGCTATTAATTACCAAGTTAAAACAATTAAAAAATAACTTTTCCTATTTATATTATTTAAAATTTAATATTAAAAATCTAATAGTTTTTAAATATTTAGGAAAGCATGTGTTCGTAACTATTAGCCAGAAGCGTTAAATTTTTTAAAATAATTTATTGTGCTATCAAAAAAATATTATTATTATCATAAAATATAATTTTTAAGCGTATAATATTTAATATAAATTCTTAATATTTTTAAAAGTATTATCTTTAATTTTTTCATATCAAATGCACAAAAAATTACTCTCAACCTCAATTCGTATTTTTTTTTTTTTAATTTTCAAAAATGTCTTTTATTTCGTTTCTTTATTTTAAGTATTTTAAATTAAATTTAGTAATAGGTCAAGGTCATGTTAAATAATTTTATTAAATTTATTTTTAAATTAAAAAAATATTAAAACTGCACTTTTCCATAAAATTAAAAATCACACAAAAAATAAGGATTATTTCCGTATTTCTTTTAAAATTTTTAAAATTTTATATATTTTTCGGTTAAAAATTTTTAAATGAATTATGTAATATGTAAAAATGATTAAATTTTTTTATACTTTATTTTTTTCTTTAACAAAAAAGAGATGATTTTTTTATTTGTGTTTTTTTTCAATAACAACACCACAATTTATTAATTAAAATATTCGAGTTTTTAAAAATTCGTTTGTTGAAAAGGAAGAAAAAAAAATTATAAAAAATTAAACAAAAATTATTATTAAACCGTTCTTTGTCTTAACGAACACCAAACGTATCGCGTATGCACGTTGACTATAAAGAAACTAAGAAATCACACTAAATTACCGAAATTATCAAGTGGCAACATTAAGTTCGATATACTCATGCATTCCCTCTACTCAGACATGTTGTACCAGTAATCAATGTAAAAAATTATACACATACTAATGCAAAAAGATAAGTAATAAAATGAATAAGTTTATTGAATGATCGATCCAAACAGATCAATGAGTAACCCTATGATAAACGTTAAATGAAAAATTCAAAATAAAAAAAAACAGTTGTAATCAAACCTTAATAATATACAATGAACTTTGTTCATACTTAAATATTTTAAGTAGTCAAACGAACAAACATGTTTTTTAGTTTTTTTCTAAAAACCCAAAAACAAAAATTGTATCTCTGAGTCACTTAAAACTTCTTGGAATCTTAATTTAATATGGTTACGTAGTAGTAGGGCATTTAAAAAAATTTTATCAGCAGCTAAACCACAGAACAGCTGTCTATAGGAATGATTTTTTTCTTTGTATAAAAAAAAAAATCGAACAAATTTTATAAATACTTAAAAATAAAAATAAATTTAAAAAAAATGTTGCATGGCATGTATCATGAGTTGTTTGTAAATATACACACCTTAAGTTTTAATTTACTTATTTTTATTATTTTTATTTATTTGCAGTAGCACAAGAATATAAAAAAAAAACGATTGATAAAAAATTTAAAAGAAATCGGTTTATATTTTAGCTAAATTTAGATTTTGAATACTTAGTCAATGAGTAAAAGTAAAATGAAAATAATTTAAATTAAACTAAATTAAATTAAAAAAAGACATTTGTAAAAATTTAAAAAGAGATCAATAAGATTTGTGGAAGCGGTACAGTTAAGCACAGATATATTTTAAATCATATAATCATAATAGTGACACATTAAACATTATGAGGAATAAATCATTTGAAAATGTTGCTAAGATATTTTTCTTTTTTTTTTTTAATTTAATTTAATAATTTCATACTAGATAAATTTAAAATCTAAAGAAAAAGCAAGCTACTTTTATTATAAGCAACAAGTTGCTTTAATTATAAGCAACAAGTTGATTTAATAGTAAGCAACATTGTTGCTAAAAATATTTCCTTTAAAGTAAAGAAAAGTAAGAAAAATTCTTAAGATTTAAAATGATAAAATAACAAGTTGCTTTAATTATAAGCAACAAGTTGATTTAATTGTAAGCAACATTGTTACTAAAAATATTTCCTTTAAAGTAAAGATAATAATAATAAAATAAAATTATCTATTTTGTATTCTTATAAATGTATATTACAAAAAATGTTGCTGGCGATATTTTTGATGTTTAACAATTTAATCATTTTTTTTTTCAATTCCCACAAGATTTTAATTTTATTTTAAATGAGAAAATTGCAACAAAATTTAACATACTATATATATAAAATTCTAACTAAAAAAGTTGCAGAAACATGTTGCCAAAACAAAAAAGTAAAGTAATCAACAATATATATCTTTGAATAAAACAAATTGTTTTCATTGTATGCAACACTGTTCCTAATGCTTTGATTCCTTCACTCACTTTACCAATTTTAATTTCCATAAAGTTGCAGTAAAATATTGCAGAACTAAAAATTAGTAACAGATCAATATTAGTATCTATAAACATAATTTAATAAATGTAAATGTAGTATTGCTGGCAACATTTTGTAAAGAAAAGTATAATTCATTATTTAGACTTTTTTATTCCTATAAAAAAATGTTGCTAGCAACATTAAAAAGTTAAACAAGTTAAACCGTTTCAAAAATTGCAACAAAATTCTACCTATGACTTAATTTAAAGGAAAGTTGCATAAACATGTTGCCAGAACATAAAAGTTAT
>MINK01172025.1:0-55107 GCA_001735545.1 Phormia regina
GAATAGAAAAATAATAGTTTTAATAAAACAAAAAAAAAACATAAATTATTGAAAAAAAAACAATCTTTTAGAAGAAACCGTTCATTACAACAGCTGTGTGCAAAATATTAGTTGCGCTATGTGTACATTTTTTACTTTCAAAAAGCGTAGTTTTTTTGTTGGTTTCAAAAAACTATTTTTCTTGGAATTTGTGATATTATTTCCAATACTTTGTTTAAACACATTTTTGTTTAAACACATTAATATTTTGTGAAATAGTCCATATGCGCTTAAATAACTTTCCAAGCTGACGGCGTCGGCCTCAAAGTCGAAGTGAAGCATTGCAAAGTTAAAGAAACTATACACCTGTCTAGATAATAGCACTTTTCTCGGACGTATTTTTTACAGTTTTTGTTTTAGGAGAATTCAGGGAATAGTCGACTTTCAGTTCTAACTTCTGTTTTATCTTAGTGAGCTTTACAAAATGATTTGAGTTCATCATTCGCTTTGTACGCCTAGAGTTGGTATTTATTTTATTTGCAAGTTCGTAGCTATTAACCTGTTCCTAAAATAACGGAATTTCATTATATATTCACTTTTACCCTTTTGCGTTTTTATTTTATATTTATTTGCAAAAGAAATCAGTGGAGTTGTAATTTCAATTGAAAAAAATAATAGGGATGCACTACAGAAATTACCATTTGTATAGCAAAATGGGTCGTGGTGTTCATAGTACTGAATCTGATAAAAATGTTATTCTTAAATTAAATTCGGAAAGGTTATCAATTAGAAAAATTGCACAGATAATGAAGTGTTTCAAAACTAAAGTATTCAATGCCATTCATTGGAAAAAAGCCACCAACTAGAGGTTAGAAGCGTAAAGCGTCGACCCGTTTTGACAAACTTTCCAAAAATAACACCTTTTTGTCATCAGGTTGCATTAAAAATGAATTGTGTGCTTAAGTGACAAGTATATAGGCAGCAGCAAATCGGATTATTTCGATGTAGTCCGCGAAAAGTACCACTGTTGAGTAAGAAAAACATACAAAAATGGTTGGAATATTCCAGACGAGATCTGTGCCGTAAAAACTGGAACAACGTACTATGTTTAGACGAAACAAAAGTCAAACCCCATTGATCATCTCTTGGGAGTCCTCAAAAATGAAATTGGTAGCTTTAAATTAAAAAAATAAACAAGAGTTGTGGGAAAAAAATTCAAATTCATTTTGGCTTTATAAGTTAGAATATTTGAAGTTATTTAATTTTATGTATATTTCTTTTAATATGTATGGAATAGTAAATAAAAAAGTAATAATATATTGAAAAATTAGAGTGTCAATATTATTTTTTCCAACACTATACATATTTTGTTTTTAATATTAAATTTATAATTAAAAAAAAATTAAAAGTAAAGTAAGGAATCTTCGTACACATATATATATATGTCTATTAATTAATTTGTATAAAACTTTTCGTTTACAGAAACGTGCCAAAGGTGGTGACTTACTAGAACAAGTCTATCAGTTTCTAGAACTATCCGAAAGGGATTATTTTGGTTTATTATTTCCCTCAAAACCTGGTGATGTTGTGGTATGTAGTAATAAAAATATACTAATTAGATCAAATAACCAATTCATGTAATATAATATAATATAAACAAAATATATATTTTTTTCAAATAGCGATGGGTTGATGCACAAAAACCATTTAAAAAACAATGCAATAGTATTGCATGGGATAATGACACCGTTCCATTGTTAGAATTTAGAGTTAAGGTATGTAATACAATTACATACATATGTATGTATATTGTTTAGATTTTAATTGCAATTTTATTTCCTATTTATTGTTATTATTATTATTATTATTATTATTATTATTATTATTATTAGTTTTATGTAAGTGATCCCAGTCGTTTACAAGAAGAATATACACGTTATCAATTTTATTTGCAAATAAAACGTAACATATTATTGGGTAAATTGCCATGTTCAATTAATACACAATGTCTGCTAGCTAGTTATACCGTGCAATGTAAGTTCGTCTTTTAATATAAATATTTTGTTTCGATTGTTATACTATTAATATTATTTTGTTTAGCTGAACTAGGTGATTTCAATCCTTTAGAACATCAACCGGGCTATTTGAGTAATATGCAATTGTTGGCTGACCAATCATCAGATGCTGAGCGTAAAATCTCTGAATTGCATAAATTACATCGTGGACAGTTACCAGCCGATGCTGAATATAATTATTTAGAACATGCTAAAAGACTTGATTTATATGGCATTGATTTGCATAAAGCAATGGCAAGTTGCAAAAATGATGCTATTTTTAAAACTTGATTTGCTCTTATTTACTATTTACTTTTATTATTTATAGGATTCGAATGGCAAAGATTTGCAACTTGGTGTATCTGCTATAGGTTTATTGGTATTTCAAAATTCTTTACGTATTAATACATTTTCTTGGTCAAAAATGGTTAAAGTTTCATTTAAACGTAAAGATTTTTTCATACAATTACGTCGAGAACCGGTAAGATAAAATATATATTTAATTTTTTTGATCTATAAAAATTAATTAAGAATTAATTGATTTAAATTTCTTCAACTATCTTTTTTAGTCGGAAAGCTATGATACTTTATTAGGTTTTAGTATGAATTCTCATAAACATGCCAAGGCTTTATGGAAATCTTGTGTAGAACATCATTCGTTTTTCCGCCTAAAACGGCCACATCGCATGTCACGCTTCCTTAATTTAAGTTTAGGGTCAAAGTAAGTTTTTCGCCTATTCTACAAATTATTAAAAATATTACTATTCATTTTTTTCGTAATATAAAAAATAAGCAGATTTTATTACTCCGGTCGCACTGAACTACAAGCTGTTCAAGAATCAAAGCAAAGGGCTAAAATTCATAAAGCTTTTGTTCGTTCTCCCAGCAAACGTTTAATTACTATTGGACCTGGTGGTACTACTACATCACCGTTGGCTAATGGTGGCAGTGGATCTGATAGCAATGGTAGTGTTTCACACAATGGTAAAACTCCGTCCGCAATGACTGCTGCACACACGTCCATTTTAACGATTACAAAAACTAGCCGTCCTCATCATGACAATAAGGTTACGTCCAAACAATTGGATTCAATGCCACGCAAAGCTTGGGAGCAACAGAGTGATGAATATGATATACAGCTGTAAGTTAAGAAAGAAACATTCTCTTTCATCCTTTTTGTTATGCTAATCCCATTTCATTTCATCCCATTTTAGAGATACCGGCTACATTGAACAATGCGGAAGACGTTTTGAGTCTCCAGTTCCTGCGTATAGTTCTGGTTCCCACAGTCCTAATGGTACACAAATGGGTGCTGCTATAACCACTTATATTAATGGTTCATCTATCGCCCCGGAAAGTGGCAGTGATTTAATTACCATACGTTTATTAGCTGACGAACATGGACGTTTTGGTTTCAACGTTAAGGGAGGCATTGATTTAAGTCTACCTGTTCAAGTATCTAAAGTTGTACCTAATACCCCAGCTGATCGTTGTACCCCACGTGTACGTGAAGGTGATGAAGTTGTTCTAATAAACGGTCGTGAAGTACAGGGACTTAAACATGAACAAGTTGTAAGCATGATAAAAGAATGTCGTACTACACGCAATGGCGAACTTTTGCTAACCATGAGACCAGGTGGTCGGGCTACAGCATTTTCGGAAGAAGAAGAGCCATTGTATCAATATGTGCCAGAAAATGATGAAATTGGTTCGCATTCAAATCTTTTGGATGGGGATGCATTATTCACACAAAGTCTGCTATTGTTAAGTGATGGGTTGGCTTCTGGTGCTCTATTGGCTCAGTATGAATTGATGTATCGTAAAAATCCTGATTTGGCTATAACGGAGGCCCGCAAACCCGAAAATATAGCTAAAAATCGTTATCGTGATATATCCCCGTATGATTGTACACGCGTTACTTTAGTAAATTGCTCAAGTGGTGATTATATTAATGCCAACTACGTAAACATGGAAATACCAGGAGGCATTAATCGTTACATAGCCACCCAAGGACCATTGGCTACGACCACTACCGACTTTTGGCGCATGGTCCAACAAGAAAGTAGCCATTTAGTGGTCATGCTGACCACAGTAATGGAAGCAGGTAGACAAAAATGTCATCAATATTGGCCAGTAACGGGCGAAGAATTACAATTAGGTGAGGGCTTCTCGGTCAAATGTCTTAGTGAAAAACCCGATGAGACCGGTAGTTTTGTCTTTCGAGAATTTTTACTATGTGATAAACGTACCGGGGAACAGCGTCACATTCAACATATGCAGTATCTTGCCTGGCCAGATCATTGTGTACCAGCTGATCCGAATTTATTTTTGGAATTTGTTGAACGTGTTCGTAATGCCCGTAATCGTACGTTATTACAAGAAATTGAAGAAAGTCTTAAACAGGTGCGTTTGCTTGATGCTGATGCTGATGAGAACGGTGGTCTTATGAGTGAACGTAAATGTGCTGCCAGTAATGGTGTTACTCCCGAAGATGAAACACCAGTTTCCACAAGTGTTCATCAGTAAGTTATAAAGAAATATTTTTTGAAGATATATTTAAAATTTATAATTCCAGATGTATTAGTGCTGCCAACCCACCTGTGATAGTTCATTGTTCAGCTGGTATTGGACGTACTGGTGTACTTATATTAATGGATACAGCCTTGGCGTTGATGGAGGCTCACGAACCGGTATATCCTTTGGATATTGTGCGTACAATGCGTGATCAAAGAGCTTGTATGGTACAAAATGTGGTAAGTGAAATGTAACGAAATTTACCACAGACTAAAAATATCTATTATTTTTTTAATATTTAAACAAAAATATACACACACATAACCAAATGTCAGAAAGCTCATGCAAAATAAATCAAATATTAATACTAACTTCTGCATAAATGAAAATTTCTAAATGAAAACAAAATCGATCAGAAATTAATAAAGTTGATAAATGAAGTCACTATACTCTTAGAAGTATTTGAATACTTCTAAATTGTACACGATTTTGCCGATAAAGAGTTTCCAAAAAACTCAATATGAACGAACAGCATCATTTCAATGTAAAATAAGTTAAAACTTTTTTCGTTGAAATATTACGAAATAATTTCAATATTGCATTTTTTTACAAATGATTTGAATTATTCCTATTAGATGGGAGGTGGCGGGTATAAACCATTTTTCTGCAAAAATCATTTTTTTTTTTTTTGTTTCCAAGAACTGATACCATTTCATATTAAAGCTCTAGTTTTACAAAACTATGTAATTCATTGCATTTATATAACTTAAAAGTAAAAAATAAAAATATACTCAATATTTTAGCTCACAGCTTATTTTATGCAGTTACTTCTTTTTGGATAAGTACTTCCTTACAGCATTGTCCAGCAGACTTTCTTTTTTGTATCTACTTTTATAAATTCCCTGGGTACTATTTTTGAATTTATTTTGTTAGTTAATGCGTCAATTACAATATAAATGTGAAATTGATCCACGCACAGTGTTATAGAAAGAAGTATTGGTTATAAACCCTTTTAAAACGGTCACTCGCAGCTAAAAATAACTCAAATGGTTAAAATATATACTTTTATGGTATAAGAAATCCTTATGAGTTTTTTTCATGAATTTCATGGTCAATAAAAGGCAGTGAAGTTCCGAATAAACATTTTTACAATCGTGACTGTAATATATTTTAAGGAAGACATGAGCCACAACCTACGAATCTCAGCACGAAAACAGACATTCGATTTTAAGTTGACTTGGGAAAACGATGCTTCATTAAAACTTTTTGCCATACATTGTATCAGCGCTATTTTGAAGGTCGAGTTTCACGCAAGAAGACTTTTAAATATTTAAACAAAAGAGCTAAATAATCAACTTTACCACGGAATTTGTTTCCAAGGATTCAAAGTTTTGGAATTCGTCTATTTTTTGTTAATTAGTTATAATTCTAAATATTAGGCTATTTTTTAGAGCGACAATCGAATATAGAGCTGAAAGAAGAAAACTTGCTGTCAGTTTCTTGGTTTGGGCCTGTATGTCGGTTAATGGTGATGGGAAGTTGTAACTAATTGCATCGGCAATGAACAGTAGTATATACCTTTAGATCCTAAAGAATAATTTGTTGCAAAGTCAGGGCATATTATCATTTTTTTGATATTGCCAACAAAATTTGCCAAAATATAAATCCCCAAATTTAACGACGCCCGCTAATCAGTCACTAGGACTCCATATTATGAAAATTTTGTGGTGCATATGGGAAATTTAAATAATAAAATAGTAAGACATTTCAATTAATATTGCACAAAAACTGCACGCACAAGTAACAGACCTATTCATATCTTTAGCATACAATTAAGACTATCATTCTAGATAATAAATATTATAATTATCGATAGTAATTTTTAATTTTTTGTCATAAGTAGCTGCATAAAATAAACTGAGAGATAAAATATTGGATTTTTTTGTTTTGATATCTTTAAGTTACTTAAAGGTAAATTTTAACAATAAATAATGGTTCTATATTAAACTAGAAATCTTTCTCTTTCTAATGATACCACATTTTATTTTAAATTCCAGTATGTTACTTTGTTATAAAGCTTTAAAAATAAAATTGCTTACTGCATAATTTAAGCTGTGAGCCACTGTATATAAAGATAATAAAAACTAAGTAAGGGTTCACACACAGCAATTTTTCTTGCCGCAATTCTGACTTTGTAGACGAGAGAGGTAAGAGACGAGAGAGGTAAAGAGAATGTAAAAGTTTAGTATTCTCTTCTCCTCTCTCTCTCCTATAAACTGAGAATTGCAGCAAGAAAAATTGCTGTGTCTGAACCTGGAATAATTTTCAGCAAAAAAAAAAAAATATTTCATTTATTATGTTTTTTTTTTTCAGAGCCAATATCGTTTTGTGTGTGAATGTATCTGTGCTGCTTATATGAAAATGTCTCGAAATAGTGCTTTATTAGCCCAAGAAGATGAAGACGACGAAGATGAAGAAGATGACGACGGTGAATAGAGACATAAAATATGTACTATACTTTATTAATAATTATAATTAATGGTAATAATGCACGTGCCTCTCTTTATCTCTCTTAAATTGAAACCACAATAATCACAGATACTTAAACTGAAACTAAAACACGCATATGAAATATAATATATATACAAACACACATATATATATTTTTATATAAAACTTACAGCAAGTAAATAGAAAAAGAAATATACATACATCCATAATTAAAACCTTATTTAATTTTAAGATTCATATTAATTGTATACGTATTTTTTTCAAGCAATAATTCGCTTCCTCTTTCTTCCCTTCTTCCCACCAAATAATTATGCTTTTATATATACTTTATATAAAGAATTGTTATTGTTTTAAGTACAACACTTTGATTTTGGAAATTATTTAAAAAATGATTTATACAATTTGCTGCAACGATTAAAAAGAAAAGCATTTAAAATGTCTAAAAGAATATATTTTACAAATATTAATTACTTTATAAATAAACATAAATAAACTCGATCTTATAATTTTATAAATACATAATTATCATTATGACATCTTACTTTCCCCGCATATATTAAAAACGATTATTATATATAATTAGTAAGCTATTTTTTAAGTTTTCTTAGCCTCTAAGTTTTCTCCAAATCTCGATAAAAAAAATATAAATAAACATATACATATGTTTATTTTTCCTTTTGATCAGTTTGCTATATCGTTCATTATCGAATAAAAAAGAATATATCCGCAATGAATTCTTTACAAATTCAATTACTTATCACTGCTGTCTGAATGTAATCATTTTAATGGATTCAACATAAATAAGGAAACATTAAGAACTATTAGTATTCTAGCACCAAAAACAAATTATTTATGCTAAAATATAAATACATCAAATTAATAAATAAAACATACATATATAGATGCATATATATTTATTATTGTAATGAACATTTTACAATGTAGTTTATCGTTTAATAATAATGTTTGTCTCGTATATTTTGTAAAAATTAAAACAAAAAGAAAAATAAATATTTAGTTGTCAATAAATAAAGTATATACATTGATTTTTATTTAAATGGTGGATTAAGTTACTATTGTAGGAAAAAATTAATGGCGGAAAAAATTCCCAGTTTCGTAATAGGTTGACAGAACGCTATTTATTTTATTTTATTTTTTTTTTTATTTTATCATTTTCATTATTAATAAATATTTGATTTTAATCACATCCTATTAGATTGTATTACATTTTTTTATATTTTTCTAAAATAAGTTGTTAATTTTTCACATGAGCCTTAGGGCCTTATTTTATAAATCTTGACTTTGAAAATTTTTTCATGTAAATTGTTTTTGTTGGGATTTTGGAAATAAGAGGGTTATATTCTAAATTAAAATAAATCACTGTTGCAAAATAGATTTTTGAAATCGATCGGAATTTATCACAACTTTTCAAATCGATTCTATTTTGCTACGATTTTTTAATATAATAATAAAAGACAATATATAATATAATAATATAATAAAAAAAATAAATTAAAAAAATTGATATTTGACCTTACGTTCAACAATTATTTTTATTATTTTTTTTTTTTTTTTTTCAAATATAAAGAATTTATACAAAATTCAGATTCGATACATAAAGGATTTCTTCAAAAAAAAAAGAAAATACAAATTAGAACCCGGAACAATTAAATCTTCAATTTTTATTTAAAATTTTCAAATCTATCTACCGTGTACCCATGTTTTTGCCCATTGCATGGCCTTGCATATGAAAATATTCTCTGAAATAGTGTTGAAATACTCATAAATATATTATTTATGACATGATTTCAATAAAATATGGTACATACAGTTCATAATTAAGTAAATCTACCAGGAAATTATTCTAACTCGCATAAAAACAACATTAATATCAGCTATGTAATTTTTATGCGTGTACCAAGATTGGTCCACAATTGGTCATTGGTAACATATTTATAAGGCAGTTTCGGAGAAACTCGAAAATCATTTTGTGCCACAAATGCAAGTTTATAAGAAACTATTTATATGGTTGGACTTAAATTTTTGATTTGTTTTCAATTCTGTAAAAATTGTCGTGAAAACTCATAATTTAGCAAAAAAAAATAGTAAAAGAAAAAGATTTTTAGTGAAAAACAAGATTTTAGTGAAAAATTAGGTTTTTAGTGAAAAATTATGTTTTTCGTGAATAATTCGATTTTCAGCGAAAAATAAGATTTTTTTTTTAAATTTGATTTTAGTGAAAAATTTTATTTTTTTGTGCAAAATTAGATTTTTAGTGAAAAATTAGATTTTTAGTAAAAAATTTGATTTTAAGCGAAAAAATAGATTTTTAGTGAAAATAAAATTTTTGGTGAAAATTAAAATTTTTAGTGAAAAATATAATTCGTAGTGAATAACTAGATTTTTTGTGAAAAATTAGATTTTTTTGTGAAAAAAATTATTTTTAGTGAAAAATTTGATTTTTGTGAAAATTTTAATTTAGAGTGCACAAAAAAAGTTTTTGGGTAATTTTTTCTTGAACATCTTTTATTGTTATATTTTTTTATTTCCATTGCATTATTAATTATGCAACAAGAGTAAATAATTTCTGAGTGAAAAGATTTCCACACATTCCTACATGCAGTCCACCTTAACAGACTGTAAAGAGACATGGGTCTAAAACTTAATAATCACTTCCAATGAAAAATACTTCTAGCAAATTTTATTGAAATCATAGATGTCAAATCCGATTGCTGCCTGTTTTGATATGGAATCATGCACTTCGAAACATTTTATAAGAACGATAAATACAAAAATTTATGTGATATATTTTTTAGGAAATACTTATAAATTATGTTCAAACAAACGGTCTTCGGATACCCTTATATCTAAGGGGACCTATAACCACATTTGGGAATGTGCTCTATAAAACGATATGAAAACTATAACGCACAAGTTTGACGTACTGATTGGCGTATTCCATATAAATGCATATATTTTACTGCAGATGCCTTAAATCCCAGACGGAAATTTAGGCGCCGCCAAATTATTTCAAATTAGGCCGACGCCGACGAAAATTTTGACTCGTCTTGTTTATTTGTCAACAGCTGTCAAGAAAATTAAGAATATAAAACAACAACAACTACAAAAAGTGACGACGAATCAACAAACTCTTTATAATATTTATAACAAAAATATATTAACAGTATTTATTACGAAATGGATGAAGTTGATAAAATTATCATACATTCTCTAAAACAGATTGGTTGCAAAATGGAACTGGACGATGATAGTGAAGTATTCGGTCTTCATAATTTTACACCGGACCTCTTAGTAAAAGCTGTCTCAAAATGTTTACAAGAAATAAAATCGGATGCAGTACTGCCAAAATCACTACCTGAAAATATGGCACAACGTTTTACGGTGGCTACAAGTTTGGCAGAAATGTGTTGCAGCTGTGGCTATCGTGGTGATATTGGCTATCAAACATTTCTCTATCCAAATGTGGTAGACGTACGACGTTTATTTATGTTTCTAATTGAGCAATTGCCCAAAGAACAAATAGGTGGCTTGGATGAAGGACAGCAAGAAGATAGAGATGACTTTGCTGTACTTATGAGAGACGTGAGAAAAAAAATAGTGCAACAACTTAAGTCGCCTTGGGTACCTCAATATTGTCGTGGTATTGCAAATCATAAAGCCTTGGGCTGTACCAGTCTTAGTACAGAATTTCTGCCTCAATTGAATTTAAACATTCCAGAAATAGGAAAAGTAGCACAAACGAAAGATGAACATTTTATAGTTACTTATCAGATTCCCAACATATTCCAACAAATTTCCATGGGCGATCATGATTTGGTAAGTTCTGTTTTACACAAAAATTCCATGGATATATATGCACCGCCCATACAATCTCTAGAAGAAGTACGTTTATCATTAGTGCGTGCTATGCAACCCATCATTATTTCATCACCCGTTAAGTCTTTAGTAAAAACTAACGAAGCACAGGATGAAATAAAGAATGAAACGGAAGCTAAGACAAAAAGCCCTATTGATAAACTAACAGAAGAAGTAGAATCCCTTAAGGTACAAAACGACCAAAACGTTAAAGAACGCCAAACGGCCAGTATTAAACTTAATCAATTGCGCCAACAACGCTCGGAAATCATAGCTAAAATAGAAGATATGAAACAGAATGCTAAAATTCATGAACGCACTTCAGTAATTTTGGAAAATCCTGCAGAAAACCTCAATAAACTCGAAAGTTTAATAGAAAAAACGCGAGAACGTCGTTTGGCAGTGGAAAGTCAATGGCAATTACATAGAAATCCAGCTCTACAACAAATAGATAAACTCCAGAAATTAAGACAATCAAAAAATCAACAAAGTATACATGAATTGAAGTCCACAATACATCAATTGGAAACAGCATTAGTTGAAAAAACTCACAGTCATGCTGTTTTGGCAGACGAATTGAAAAAAGCTTCCAGTGGTGTAGCTTCCCGCAAGGAGTACACACGACGTATTTATGAATTTATTGGAAATATACGAAAACAACGTAATGACATCTACAAGATCCTCGATGATACCAAGGATCTACAAAAACAATTAAACTCTGTTTCTGCTCAACTGCAACGACAATTTAACTATACCGATGATTTATTATTCCAAAGTGCCAAACATGATTTACACGCTAAACAAGCTTACAAACTCTTAGCATCTCTACATGCCTCCTGCAATGAAATTTGTGACTTAGTTTCACGCACCGGCCAATTGACTAAGGAGTCTCGCGATCTAGAGGTACAAATTGATCGTGAGCGCATGCGCAATGTAGCGGCTAGTTTGGAAAAAATAACCTTAGACATACAAAAGTTTGAAATGATTATAAAAACTATGAAAACCGACATAAATCAAGTTGAAAATGAAATATATTTAGGTTAGGGTAACTATGATATAGAACATTGGGATTATATTAAAAAACAACCTTTCGTTAGGGGGCCACATATTTTAATACTACAAGTATAATTAATAATAACTCATTCAAATCAAAAATAAAAAATATATTCTTAATTAAAAAAAAAAATAATAATAATATAAAAATAAATATTTATTTAAAATATAGATACTTGCATTTTTTCGACGTTTTTATAACGGTAAAAAAAATTCACAACCATTTACAAAATTCCGAGGAACGAAAGAAATTATCAGGAAAGTCAGAAAATATTTATTTTTTGGAGCTAAAATAATAGTTATTTTATGATTTTTTTTTTTTTTTTGTATAAACTAAAATAACCACTTTTTGTGGAAATTATTTAAGAAAATATTTTTTTTAGAAAATATGCATAATATCTCCATAAATGTAGCCATAAGAATAATGAAGACAATTTTAACTCGCGAAATTAAATGCATACTTTAAGGTTAATTTAAAATGTTTGAATTTATAACAAACAAAGCCATGTTTTTCTATTTATTTTAATCAAATACTGTCACATTTTTATTAAAAAATCTCCTTTTGTTCCAGTTAATCGGAATACGGAAAAAAATTCAACATTTTATTTGTTCAAAATTATATTTTTAATTGCTACAGAAAAACTTGGTGTCAAATTATAATTTTTGAAATTCTTCATAATAAGCCACGAATTAAAAACTAAATATATACTAATTTATACGTAAATTGCATGTACTTCAATTTAGAAAACAACTCTTATAAATCATAATTAATGAAAAAAAAAGTTGGACATAAAAATAAAATATATAAACTTAACTGATGAAAATCATACATACATAATTGATATGTAATTAGTGAAATATTTCAAAATTAATACTAAAAACAAATAGAATTTAAAATAAAAATATATGTATTAAAAAAATTAATCATGTCCAAGATATTTCTTTAGATTTTCTAAACATTCATTCGATGTCCATTGTTTTATAATTGTATCGAATTCCTCGTCCAATGAGCTAACAATTATATCCAAATGACTATTTATAGCTGTCTTTTTCATAACGCGATAAGACTAAAAATTTAGTAAACCATAAATCATTAAAGAATTATCATTTTAATATTGTATATGATAAACTTACCTCAGCAGATAACGAGGCAATTCTCTTGGCTGCTGCAAATGCATCATCATTAACTTTATTGGCAGCTGTTAATTTATTTACCAGCCCAGCTAAGGCGGCTTCAGTTGACTGTATTCTTTCACCCAGCCAAAACAATTTGGTTTTCTATAAATTTTTTTAAAGATTAGTTTCAAAAGTCAAAATTTTTTGTTTGTTTTTTAAGTGCCTTACAAATGATCCCCTTATTTTATTCATGTTATACCAAATGCAATATCCTTCTGGTACTTGACCCATTTTAGCGTATGGCGTTTCGAATGTTGTTTTATCACTCGCTATTACAACATCAAATAAAGCCAATTGCATAACACCTAAATTTATAAGATTACCTGTGACACCACCTATTAGAGGTTTAGGGAAGGTAGCCAGAGTTTTCAAATAATTTCTGCAAATAAAATCAAGTCAAAATGATATTTTTATTAAAATAAGAAAATCAATTAAAACCTAAAACTTACTTAACAGATGTGGCCAGGTTTACTGCATAATTTTTTCGTTTTTCAGATGCAATTGTTGATAAATCAGTTAAATCAATACCTTGACAAAAGTGAGCATCACTCGTGCCCATAACAACGACAAGGCAGTCTGGATCTGAAGCCAACTTATCTAGTATATCTACTAATTTATTAAGCATCTAAATCAAAGAAAAAACAACTATAAATTTCACTATTTGAGAACATTTGTTTGTAAAATTTACCTGTATAGTAAAAGTATTGCTTAATTTAGCTTTATTAGTACTGAATAGTATTTGAGCTACTTTAGATGATTTTTTAACTACAACATCAGAAATTGTACTAGATGATGGTGCTGTTGCATCTTTCTTATCCTTTGAACTAATAGGAGATTTTGAGGGTGGTGTTTTAACAATAGTCTCTTTGTCCTTGCCCTTATCCTCATTTGTTGTAGTGGCTGGACTACGAGCATTACGCCTGCCTGCGACCGGCGCAGCTTTTTTCATATCATTTGTTAGAGTAGCAGCAGGACTTTTTGTACGTTTTTGGGATTTTTTATTTTCAGGTTTAGCAAATTCGAATGATTTACTGCCAGCAGCTGGAGGAGTAAGCGTTGTACGAGTTTTCAAGCTGCCAGCGCTTCTATTATGACTCGAAGTTGCAGGTGATGTTTTTGACAAATCATTTTCACTTGAAGAGGCAGGTAAAGATTTTGAATCGGTCGATTTTATTGAAGATGTACTTGTATTATTGTTATTGGCAATTGAGGAGGGAGGACCATCTAAACTTAAACGATTAAGTGAAGTTGTACTAGAATATGAGCTATTTGATCGACGGCGTATAATTAGAGAATCATCAAAATCTTGTTTCTTGGTTTTCTTATAGACATAATCCCAAGAGGATGAAGCACGCGATTTTGGTGTACGTTTACCTTTATTACTTTGTTGACTTGTTGTTGCTGTTGATGCTGGAGGTGTAGTTTGTGTGGGTGATGTTTCCTTGCGAGGCTGCTGAACAAAAAAATATATATATCAAGGATATGATTAATGGAAGTCTTAACTTGTTAGAAAATTATGTTTTTAAGTCATTTAATTTAATTCCACAAAAAAAAAAAATAATTGAAAGAAATTTTAATCAATTCAAAGGAATACAATTCATTTCCAAATCAAATTAATTTGTAGAATGAATTACAATTCATTTGAATTAAACAAATTTTGAAATGAATTAGAAAAATGAAGTGCAATTCAAAATTGAGTTGCAATCAATCAAATCCTTTTTGAAAGAACAAACTCAAAACACCATGTGTAACATTTTTTGTACTTTTACTTTTTTAAAATGATTATTTTTTTTTTAATAAGTACTTTTATAAAAACTGACAATGTGTTTGTAAATTGATGATTTTTTAATATTAAGTAAAAGGCTTATAATAAAAAAATAATTTAAAATATTCACCTTTTCACATATCGTTGCTGCACGACTTCTCATCATTGGTCTTGTTGACTTTACATCGCCTGCTCCCAATGTGGCTTCTAATTTTTCCAACGAATTAAGCATATTAACAGCTCCCTCATCACCCATGAGCCGATCAAGTTCAGTGATTTTTTTCTTCTTAACGCCTGCCCCACTACCACCAGCACCATTAGAAACTGGTGTTTGAGAACGTCTTTTAGGAGGAGTTGTGGAAGTTGTCGCTGTTGTTGGTGATGATGTTGTTACCAAATTCGGTGATGTTTCAGATTTAGACTGAATATCCTCAGTTTTAATTATCGTTTTAGGAGCATCTTTATCAACTGTTATTTTTTTTATACCACTATTTTCCGTTTTTACTGCACTTGTCTTCGCATTGCTGAAGTCAGTAGTGGATTTTTTAGTTTTTGGTGTGACAGGTCTTTGCGTTTTCTTTGTAGCCGCCGTTGCAGTTGAAGATGTTGGCGTCTCCTTCTTAATAGGAGTTATAGTGGTCGATCCCTTTGTAATTGTAGTGCTTTTAGTATTGTTATTGGGTTTAACAAGTTTAGCATAGGAAAATGTGGTTTCCGGTGCATCTGGGTCCCAAATAATTTTGCGTTTTATTATGCGAGTTCGACGAAATCCTGTTGTAAAAAACGAACATTTTTGTATACAAAATTTTTAATAATTTTTTATGGAAAATTTTCGATAAATTTATTTTTTGTATGAAATTATTGATTTTTTTCTAACAATTTTTAAGTAAATATGAGTAAATATTTTCTTATTATAAGAAATTTTCGAAATTATAAATTTAATTTTTATAAGAAATTTCAATAATTTTTTGATTATATTATTCTCGATCTTTTCGATAAATTTTATTTTTAATAAAAAGTTTTCTATAAATTAAAAATTGCAAATGAAATACTTAGTTCAGGAATTACATTATTTCAATGAGCAAAGAAATTTCTGTTTATGTAAAAAAAATATTGTAACAAATAGCTTATGAAAAAAAATTCAGAAATAGTAATATTAATATTAAGTCGTTGTACCGTCCAAACTATCGTAAGAAATAAATATACAAATTCAAATGAAATCAAGCCAAGGAAACTTTATATACGAGATTTTAAGTATTATAAATGCAAAAATTTTACAAAAATTGTCGTATTCCCCCTTAATCATTTTTTTCTTTACTTTTCTACTATATTATTTTACCTGTATGTGATGAAAGGATTTGAGTTTTTTCTTCCGTTTTTGTCTCGATGACTGGAGACGATTTCAACGTCTTTATTTCATCTGCATTGGAACTACTACTCTTGACACTTGCGTTTTCATTTGTTTTATCCACTGAAGGTGGATTCGAAACAGTCGCTGTAGTGGAAGAATTAGTATCTGTAGTTACAACTGGTGATGGTATTACAACAACACTAGTTATTAAAGGTGAATTGGATTTATTATCTCCCGTTGACTTAGAAGTTGCAGCGGTAGAAACAGCAACAGCTTTTGTCTTTACTGTTGTTGAAGGTTTCGTTTTAATTTCAGTTTTTGGTGTTTCACTTGTTAAATCTTCATCATTTTCGCTCCAATCTGCTTCCAGGGCAGATACCAACTCTAAAGCAGGATCTATTTGTTTAATAGGTTTTATGTCTTGTTTACGCCGACGATTAACAGCTGTCTTTAAAACTTCTATTTGTTCTAGAGCTAAAGCTCTTTCTTCTTGAGCAGTCAATACGGTTGAACCAAATGTTTTTGTTTTATTTACATTTTGAGAATTGGGAACAGTTTCAGCGACACTAACTTCTGTTTTAACTGTAGTATCTTCAGTAATATTTGAGTCTTCATCTATAACTTCCATAATTTGGTATTCACCTTCACCCTCTATTGTAACACCTTCTTCAAGAATCGACACTGCAGATCCACTGTTGTTATGCGATTCATCACCATTACCATCCAGCCCTTTTAGAACTGCTATCAGATCTTCATGTTCTAGTGCCGTTTCTCCAGAGGTTATAGCATCTATTTTATCGTCCAGATTTGTATTTTGAACATCGACTTCACTGTTGGGATTTTTACCATTTGACATATCACTTTCTCCTGTATTAGTTGTCAAAGTGCCAGTAACTTGTAATTGTTGACTTTGGTTTTCACCATGTACGTTTGAAGTTGATAATAATGCTTCGTCCAGATCAAGATTCGTATCATCCACATGATGCATTTTAGCAATTTCCCTTTCTAATGAGGACAATTCATCTAGTTTTTCCATTGATTTACTTTTGTGTGGATTTACTATTAATTCATTGCAAAGAATACGTGGCGTGTCATCTATGTCATTAATTGTACTGGATGCGCTCTTTGACAAACCAATGGGGGTACTCGTGTATTCATTGCTAATTACTACTAAGGCGTTACTTGGGAACTCCTCGGTATTTTCAGACATATTTTTGACTTCTGTTGAGGTTATGTTTAGTTAAATTTGTTTAAATTTTCTTTATTATATTATTTTAAACGTAGTCCAAAAATTTTCATAAATTTCCAATAGCACGTAAAAATATTTTTGTAAGATACTTTATTTTTAGCAGGTAGTAGGCGCCATTTTTTCATGTACTTATATATTGTTTGTGTTATGCACGTCACAAGTGCAGCCGCAATATATTTTTTTCTTTCACTTTCTTATCAGTTACTAACAGTTTTTTCTTTTGACTTTATTTCATTTACACATCAAACTACTTTTATATATTTTAAAACTAATATGTTTCAGTTTTTAAGGTTTTCTTGGTATATATTTATTTTTCGAATTTCTTAATTTTAGATAGACATTAAAAAAATAATTCTTTTACATAAAAATACTTATACTTCAATGAATGTGAGAAAAACATACATTTTGAAACATACTACTTTGCAAAGTTGTATAAAAACGTATGGTACTAATTTTTCTGATTCTCATTAAAAAGTATGTTTTCTTTTTATGCCGTTCCTCCAATTTGTTGATTTACGTTGAGTCTACTTACATTAGAGATTTTTATTCAGGCTCAAGATCATTATTGTAATAATTTTTGTAGAATACTGAAAATACACAAACACATTGAATTTTTTTATGTCTCTCTTTTTGCTTTAATGTGAAAGGATGGTGAGATATTTAAGGACGTTGTAATTACTTAAGGGCCAACTTTTCAACGCAACGTAGAATGAAGAAAAGTAGCGTGAAACATTTTGGGCAATTAGTCAACAAAAGTAAACGTATCATATGTTTGCATAAATCGGGTTGAAACAGCTGATTGCGATACAATGAATTTTTGTTCACTGCTTGCGACTTTAGTTAATTTTTCTAACACTCTATAATATTGTTTTGGCAGGAAGTATCTTGTGATAACATTGTGGGTTTATATTTCTGAATTGATGGTACTTTTTCTCTACTACTTCTATTTTAACTCTAAATAAGTTTTCTTTTCAGTTTGTTCTTGTTGAAGTTACTTATGATCAATGTATTATGTGTATGGATGGTGGATTTGTTACTTGATTTTTATATGAATCACTATTCATCATGCAGTGCAAAATTAAATTCCTCTCACATATTCTTGCAATTTTCAGAATATATGTACGTAATTAATAAGTGCTTTATAGCTTCCGAGTTTGAATTGCTTCATCACTATTTTCTATATTATACTAATCTCTTTTGTTACTACATTTTTTGGAATGTTTGTGAGTCACAAATTGTGACTCTCACAATTTTGTCAGTGTAGAGTGTTGATTTTTGGACACGATAAAGATATCGACTTTAATTTTTTTTCAATAGATAATTTTGTTCGTTAACTAGTTAAAAAAATAAAATAAAATCGGTCGGAAATACTGGGATATATCTGAAAAAATGGACCAAGAACATGTAAAATTATAGTGCCTAAAATTTTAAACGCAAATAACTCAAAAACTATAAGCGATAAATAAGACATGTAAGCATAGGTCTTATCAGGGCCTACAATAATATATAAAAATATTTGAAATCGGACGAGAAACAAAAAATTTATAAGCGATTAAAAAAATTTTATGTCAGATGTACCTAACTTTTAGCCCCCTTTGCTCCGTCCTGAGGGGTTTGTTGTGCCCCCTTCCAAACTTCTCATTGTACACTCCTCTGCTACGTTTTGAGCAAATTCATCCAACCAGCCGATCAAAAGTTACAGATTTATTTCCAAAATTTTTTGATTCTGTCGCACTGTTCAATGTACAAAGATATTGACATTGTTTATTGTATAACTTATATAAACATTTTTGTAGATTAATTTTTAATTTACATAAATAACGATCACACGCTGGGTGTTCGGTAAATGTTTAAAACAATTTATTTAATAATATAAAAGGAATATTGAGCTGATTATTGACTTTAGTCAAATTCAAAATTAGCAACAAAATGTTTCGTTTATTTTTAATATTTCTAAGCGTTTGTAAATTCTGTACCGGTTGTCAAAGAGGTTAGTAAATAAAAATTATCTACAAATGAAAATTTGGTACAGGGAAAACATCGCATCGAAAATGTATATTTATGTAAAATATTAATTAGAGCTCAATTAAATTTGATAAAATTGTTCCATTCAAGAATCATGTAAATCGAACGACCCGCAGATATTAAAAAACAAACTATTTTGGATAGAAGACGCTCGAAAAACACTGTTGAATAAATTAAGTAATTTCGAAAATCGAAATAAGGCTAAAAATATAATATTTTTCATTGGTGATGGAATGTCTGTTCCAACTGTTACTGCAAGTCGAATATATGAAGGACAACAAAAAAAGATAATAGGAGAAAGAAATAAATTGTTTTTTGAAAGTTTTCCCTATGTGGGATTATCTAAAGTAAGTAGAGATAAATTCAAAGATTATATGCATCTTTTGGTAAGTACTTTTTATATATACTTAGACATATTGTGTTGATAAACAAGTCGCAGATTCTGCATGTACCGCAACGGCCTATTTCAGTGGTATAAAAGCCAACTACGGAACGATAGGTGTAACAGGAAATGTTAATGTAAGCGATTGCCATGGTGCAAAACAAAAAGAAAATCAACTAGAATCTATTACAAGTTGGGCTCAAGCAGCTGGTAAAGCTACAGGTATCGTTACTACAACTCGAATTACTCATGCAAGTCCAGCAGGTGCCTATGCCCATACCTCTCATCGTGATCATGAAAGTGATTATGATATTGTAACAATGAACTCTGATCCTGAACATTGTGTTGATATTGCCAAACAATTAATTGAAAACGAAGTATCAAAGAATTTTAATGTCATTATGGGTGGTGGAGCACGTAAACTTTTACCTCATGGCACTACCAATAATGCTGGTTATATTGGCGAACGTATTGATCATAGAAATCTTATTTTAGAATGGTTGAATGACAAAAATGGTTCAGCAAAGTATGTTTATAGTAAAGAGCATTTAAACGATCTTGACATAGATAATATTGATCATTTAATTGGAATATTTAACAATGATCATTTATCATACAATCTTGATAGAAGTGACAATCAACCTACCCTCAAAGAAATGACAAATGCAGCTATACGAATTTTACAAAAAAATCCTAAAGGTTATTTTCTATTCGTCGAAGGTGGTCGTATCGATCATGCTCATCACGAAACTAAAGCTAGAAAGGCACTGGATGAAACATTAGAATTTTCAGAAGCCATAAAATTGGCTTACAAAATTACAAATTCTAAAGAAACTTTAATAGTAGTGAGTGCCGATCATGGCCATACTATGACTCTTAATGGATATCCTGACTTGGGTAATAGTATTATCGGAATTGGAACGGACCTTAGTGATGTTGATAAGTTACCATATACAACATTATCATATGCTAATGGGCCATCTTTCAAAGATTTTATTTATGCCTCAAACTCGCAACGTCAAATAGAAGCATCGAAAGCCGATGTGGACTACAAAGATCGTGTTAATCGTGTTGATTTGAGGAAACTTGCAAATGTTGGTATGTTGTGAAACTCCTTGAAATAATTATGTATAAAAGTATAGTTTAATTACGTTAACAAGGTTATAAAGATTTTCAATATCCTGCTGCTGTACCATTGCTATATGAAACCCATGGTGGTGCTGACGTGGCTGTATATGCAAGTGGTAAGTGTACAAAATAGTTATTTATTCTCAAAGAATTTTTGTTAAATTTTATTTATTTACAGGTCCTTGGTCACATTTATTTTCTGGCGTAATTGAACAAAATCTTTTACCAGTTATAATGGGTTTTGCTGGTTGTATTGGTCCGGGTTTACATAGTTGTGTCCCTTAAAGTATTTGAATGATATATCTTTACTACATAATAAATATATAAAATAATAAATAAACATTTGGTTTGTATTTTCATTTGCTTCCAAATCATGTTGGTGCACATTAATTTTTATTCGCTACTCCAAATATAGATCTACAGTCAATTTCGCTTTATCGAATTTATCCTGTATTTTCAATTAAAACTAACGAATTGCTGTTAAATAAATGCAAAGTTATATATATTACTTCCGTTTTAAAAAAAATACAACTATGTGCCTATAACATTCACCTACAAATGGCGCCAACTGTAATTTGGCATACAGCTTTCTGCTACAATTAAAGGTGGCTGTATCAAAACGCTGTTTATTTTTAACAGCTGCTGCCGAAGTAGTTAATTAAAAAAATTACCTAATTAAAAAGCAGAGACCGGATTTTAATACTAAAAAACAATCTTTTTATTTTAATTTCTATCGGAAAACAAAAAATAATTAAAATTTTTCATATTTTTTTTATATTTATCACAAACGATTTAAATTATTTTCAATTTTTTTCATCCAATTAAAGAAAATAAAAAAGAACATTTCTGTTTTTTATGACCGACACATTTAAAGTGTAAACAATTATAGTGCAGTAGTAAAAAAATTATTAGTACTATTTAAAGGAATACATCTATTATATTATTATTATTATGGATATATATAAAATATACACATTCTATATTATATTATAGAATGTGTTTATCATATTATGATTATAACTTTTTATTAAATTTATTTTGAAAAAATAAAAAACAAAAATATTAATAAAAAGAACATGATAAAACTAAACAGGGTAGAATTATTAAGGACAGTTGTTATTTTGAAATCTTGTAAAGTCAAAAATTTTAAAAAGAATAAAAAAATAAATTATATTCTCTATATTTTGCATAATTTAATATTAAAACTTTTCTCGATGCATAATTAATAATTTTTTTACATATTATTTTGACTGACTTTTCAGGGAAAATTAATTTGAGAATCTGATATTTATTTTTAAAGATATTTATTGTTATAGTTATTTATTATTTTCATCATGATAAAAATACATTTTTAACATTAAAATATCTTTAATATTTATATTGATTGAAAAACAAATCAAGCTCAACTCCACAGCTTCGAAACACATAAATGATATTAACGCAGTCGTTGCATTGTTTCGTCATTAAAATTTTATATAATAAAATATAAAGAAATTAAAATTTAATTATGATCTCGATTAAAACAATGAATTGCAAATTAACGGTCTGTTCACGATGTCGAACGATACATTCGCTCGACGAAGGGTATGAGAAATAACAATCGTTCGATTATTTGAAAAACGATTTAGAGAACCGTAATTATTATTTCCTTATCTTTTATTCATAACTTCAAAGCCTCGCATTTATGTGGACTGGAATCCAAACTGTTCTATAAAACGAAGTTATATTTTCGTCGGCAAATAGACGATATTGCGCCGCAGCCTGCAATATTTATAAAAAACGCTACCGCCGTTTAAATTGTTCGGCATAGGTCTCTGGTGCTAACACGTTTTCTTCCCGTTTGTCGCTAAACGATTCATATTTTTTTCTTAATTTTCGCGAATTATTTGCACACTTTTTAATTATTTTATTAAAATAATTAAATACTAATTGTGTAGTTAAACTACAGCATTAGTTCGTTAACACCATAATTAAAGAATTAACAAAGATATGGATCCCCAAAAGTTGACAGAATTGTTGCGTGCAACAATTGATCCAAATCCTGAACAGAGGAAGGCGGCAGAAGACCAATTGGCACAGGTTAGTACGATAAATATTTTCTTTTTTCTGTCCTACATGAAAATGCATGTTGAAATTCGATTGATTATATGGATTTTTATCCAAAAATAACAATATGCTAGGCCGTCTTAATGGCGGCGGATGACGTTACTTTGTGGTGGGAGTGAATGTACAATTTGAGGCTAAAGTTCTATTGCTTTTTTTAATTCTTTTGCTTATGAGATGGCATGCACTAGAAAACATGTGCTTTTTTATAGAAAAATTTAATAGTATTAAGTAAATATTGAGTGGTTTGCAAAATATAAAATTTTGGCAAGAATTATTTCAAGAATTAGATCTATAAATAATTGAAATTACAACTAAATTTTGGAAACAATTTAATTGCTTTATTAAGGGCATTTGTTTTATTTAATTCTTTGTCTTTTAACTTTATCATTGGTCTTTAGTACATAAGAAAAGAAGGTATACGAATATGCAAAAAGAATAAAAATAGCAGAACAAGAAAATTTGCAAAATCTAATTAGAAAAGAAAACAAACTTTGACACATATCAGTGTTGTCAATGGGGCGCTTTTGTTTACGTTTTCGTTTTGAAATATAAGATTGTGTGATGTTTGAAAACAAATCGTAAGATTAAAACTAAAAGTAGTTTTAACTAACGAAATATTAAAAAATAGTTATTTATTTATTTAATCAAAAAGCTTTTTCAATAAATACATCATACAAAACCAAATGCTGTACATTAAATCCTCTCAATTTTCCGGCAGAAATTTATTTCTGGAAACATGTGATTCAATACATATTATTATTTTACTCAATCTGGATTATGAAGCTCTGTTTGCTTGAAATGCGTAAAATTGATGTTTAGAAAAAATAATATATATTATGCAAACTTTATAATTGTAGTAATAATTAATTTTTGTTTTGTAAACTACCAATTTAGGCTCTATCTGTTTGAAATAATATTACCTAATATTAAATGTGAAATTTATAGTTTCAAAAAGGGTGTCATTTTTAATTTTTGAATATTTTTAGATATATGCATGTAAATATTGAATTGCAAAATTATTTTTTAATTTATTTAAATTAATTTTTTTACTTTACAAGTATTAACTTTGTTTCATCAACACACAATAAATTAGTAGAAACAATTAATGGAAAAATTAATTTAAAAGTAATAAATTAAGCATTAAAAGTACCAAAAGTACACATACGATTCAAAAAGTACACACAAACGAAAAGAACTAAATTTTAACAGCACGTGGTAATTTAAATTAAACAAATGCTTAAACCAAATTCAAATAACATCCACTTAAGGCAACTACTCCGAATTCAATTTGATTTCTGTTAATTTTTCTTATAAATTTTTTCATTATACATAAATTCTTCAGTATGCAAAATGACGTGTGGTTCTGAAGAATAATTAAAATTTTAGCCCTCTTCTTTACTTACATATACATATGTGTGTATAATGAATTGTATAGTAACAACAATAAAACAATTTATTTTAGCAATGAATCAGACATATTTTTGTTTCTCCTTTTTCTTGAAAGATAGTATACGAAATGATCTAAGGCAAAAAAATGTTAATATATCAAATTTTTTTTTTTTTTTTTTTTTTTTTTAATCTATCGACTATTCTATAATTGATATTTATCCGCTAGTATTATGGGACAACACTATTTGAGAGATCTTTAGGCCAAGTTGATCCGTTACTACAGAAACTATAAACTATATATTTTGCTTGTCGTTCAAAACATATCATTTTGTTTCAACACTGTCACTATACACGTCGGTATTGTATCTAATGCTGGCCATCTAATCGAGAACAATTCCAATAATTCTTATAATTAATTTTAAACATATAAGACGTAAGGAACTACAGGCTATAAAGTGAAAAGCTGAAAGTATAGAAAATATATATGTAATTTTGTCTGAGCAACTTCAAATATTAATGTACTCTCTCCTATCTCTCGAAAAAGCAAAAGTGCAAATATGTGTTTTTTTCTAAATTATTTAAAATTAAACGTTTTAGATTCCAACAATTCAGGGAAATCAGATATCTATAGTTGATACTTAGAAATATAGTAATATTAGAAATTATCAGTAAAGGAGTGCGTCCAATATATTTACTGTCAAACATTATAACTCAACCTCTCTTACTCTCTAAAAATATACAAGACAAACTGAATTAAAAAATGAATATGATCATAAATAATTAGAAAATTGTGCCTAAATAATATATAAAACTAACATATATTGCGGAAATATAATTAAATACGTTTATAATGATTTAATTATACAACAGGTTTTTAATAAACAGCCAAAAACAATATATATAAGATTGTTTTGATAAAGGTTTACTAACTTTTTGTATAATAAATTTCCATAAGAAAAGTTAAGTAAAACCTATTATCAAGTATACATTTTTTAAATACGGCTGGCAAAAACTTATTTTAAAAATTACCACATCAGCAAAATATTGTTATAAATAATCGCTAAACATTTGACAGTCGTCCCAAGTCAGCAAAAAAACCAAATACAGTATCATCGAAGTGAATGTTGATTTGTTGAAACCACAAATTATATTGAACCAAAAACGAAAATTTGGCATAACTATAGAATATATCTGTTTTAACTATAGTCGTCTGAATTATCGATTTATATTATAAACGATACTACCCATACGTAATTCATTATAGTGCAGACTATCAAAAGATTCCTTACGCAAGATTATAGACTATGAAATATAATTATTATTATCGACTATATTATAGTCAAAACGATTAACAATGTTATAGTCGAGACTACTAAATAGTAATCGAGAGTATGTTATATATATAATTAACACTATCGACTATTCAAACATTTGTTTGAATAGTCATGTCCTTACACGTTTAATATTTATTTATTTCATAGTATAATAAAAAAGCCTTCTTATGCCAATAAATATATATTACAAAGACTTATTCCTGAATAAAGATATCTTAAATATTAAATAAAAACTATAAAAATCAATTCCATTCATATTCATTACACCAATTCAAACGGCTCCCCAGCCAGAATATATAATAATATAACAAAAAAGCATAAAGTTACATTATTTGCAACTTCCATCGAAGGGAATACATTTGGGATGATCCTGTGCTCAGTTCCGGGAATTCAAGTAAAAATTATAGGAACATTGCAGTGTTCGCAATTGCCCATTTTGAAAAATGTTTCCTTACTGTATGTAGGATTGGATAGTTTGCGACTACATTTATTTGATCAAATCAAGACTATATTTCTAGCATTAGAAACTTGCGATTTTCTTATATATTTGTTTTACTAAATAAATCAAATTTGAATTATATTTCTTATAATTTAAGATACATAAAATTATTGGATTTGTACCAACAATTTTACAAATTGTTATGCAAAATACAGTTGATCAACCTGTTCGACAGGCTGGTGCTGTCTATATGAAAAATATGATTTCTAGCAGCTGGGCTGACCATGAAGTTGCACCAGGTGAACCTATTCCATTTTCAATACACGAACAAGATCGTGCTATGATACGTAATTCTATTGTTGATGCCATCGTTCACGCACCAGAACTTATTAGAGTACAATTGTCGGTTTGTGTTAATCATATCATAAAACATGATTTCCCCGGACGTTGGCCACAAGTCGTTGATAATATCAGCATTTATTTACAAAACCCCGACATAAATGGATGGAATGGTGCTCTAGTAACTATGTATCAATTGGTTAAAACATATGAATATAAACGTGCTGAGGAACGTGTTCCCCTTAATGAGGCCATGAATCTTTTATTGCCCATGATCTATCAGCTTATGCTGACATTAATGAACAATGAAACTGAACAATCAGTTTTGATGCAAAAACAAATTTTGAAAATTTATTACGCATTGACACAATTTAGTTTGCCATTGGATTTAATAACAAAAGAAATGTTTTCCCAATGGATGGAAATTTGTCGTCAAATTGCCGATCGACCTGTTCCAGATTGTTCTCATTTGGATGATGATGAAAAGCCCGAATTTCCCTGGTGGAAAACTAAAAAATGGGCTTTACACATTATGGTGCGCATGTTTGAGCGGTAAGTTATAGAAATAAAGGAAAATGCAAAGTAAATGAATTTCTAAATTATTGCAATTTTAGTTATGGTAGCCCACGTAGTGTGGTTAGTGAAAAATACCAAAAGTTTGCTGAATGGTATTTACCCACATTCACACAAGGAGTGCTGGATGTTTTACTCAAGATTTTAGATCAATATCGTAATCGCATTTATGTTTCACCCCGTGTTCTAACTGATAATTTGACTTATATTAAAAATGCGTAAGATATTTTATAACTTAAAAATTATACAGAAAATAATAATTTTTACTTTTCTTTAATTATTTTTTTAATTCATAGTGTGAGTCATGCATTCTCTTGGAAATTGATTAAACCTCATATGGTAGCAATCATTCAAGATGTTTTATTCCCCATTATGTCTTTCTCCGATCAAGATCAAGAATTGTGGGAAACAGATCCTCATGAGTATATAAAACTCAAATTTGGTACGTATAATGGAAACAAGTAATATAGAATTTGTTTGATGTTAAACTACATTATTATTTTAGTAAGGCGTGGAAAATAACTTAATTATTACAATTTAGTTGTCTTAGTTTTATATTATTGAATTTATTATAAATTGTTATAAATTTTTAAAGTAAAAAACTATTAGACATCAATTTTGCATTTCTTACAGATATTTTTGAAGATTATGCTACTCCAGTTCCAGCTGCTCAATCTCTATTACATTCATGCTGCAAGAAACGCAAAGGCATTTTACCCAAGGCTATGAATATTATTATGCAGGTAAGAATGTTAGTGACACCATTATTTCCAAGGATGTTGTTACAGAATACAGAATAATATATTTAAACTGAATATTCGTATGATCGTTAGTTATCAGGGACTTTACAAAAATTTTAATTCAAGTAATACAACGAAGCATTTGTAGGCCAATAAATTTATATTACAAAAATAATGCCCTGAATATATTAATTACTAATGAGTATAAAAAGTCTCATTATGTATTAGACATCGTTTTTATATTATATGTTGTCTTTTTTGACAAAAATATGCAAAATGGGTTTACAGTCGATTGAAAACCATATTTGGAGTTATTTAAAAAAAGTTTAAAACATATCAATCTTTAATTTGTGGTGATTACATTTGACACATTTTTTTCTCATACAAATCAAGGAAAGTCACTTTAATGTATATAATCTTAGTTGTAAGATAAATATTTCATTACACATTTGAAAAGTTTTTTAGGATCGTTTTTTTTTATGAAATTTAAATAAAAACAAATTTTGTAAAGTTTTTAATTCACTGACAAATAATTTAATTTCTTTAAATTTCATAATTTTCCCTAAGATTATAACATCACCAAATGCTGATAATAAACAAAAAGATGGTGCGTTACATATGATTGGTACTTTGGCTGATGTTTTATTGAAAAAACGCATTTATCGCGATCAAGTTGAAAATATGCTCACTACCTATGTATTCCCAGAATTTCAAAATCCCGCTGGTCATATGCGTGCTCGTGCCTGTTGGGTACTGCACTATTTCTGTGACATTCAATTGAAAAATCCACACATTTTAGGCGAAATTATGCGTTTAACGACTAATTGTCTATTGAATGATAAAGAATTACCTGTTAAGGTAGAAGCTGCTATTGGTTTACAAATGTTCCTTAGTTCACAAGATGCTGCTGCTCCATATTGCGAGGGACAAATCAAGGAAATCACAAAAGAATTGCTGACGATTATACGCGAAACAGAAAATGAAGATTTAACAAATGTATTGCAAAAAATCGTATGTACTTTCTCGGAACAATTGTTGCCAGTCGCCATGGAAATTTGTCAACATTTAGCTACAACATTCAGTCAGGTTTTGGAATCAGAAGATGGTGGTGATGAAAAGGCTATAACTGCTATGGGCCTTTTGAATACTATTGAAACTCTGCTAACTGTTATGGAAGAACATCCCGAAGTAATGAATAATTTACATCCAATTGTTATAAATGTTGTAGGACATATATTCCAAAATAACATAACTGATTTCTATGAGGAAACATTCTCTTTGGTATTTGATCTTACATCGAAAACAATTTCAGCTGAAATGTGGCAAATGTTGGAACTCATCTATCAGGTATTCAAGAAAGATGGCATGGACTATTTCATTGATATGATGCCAGCATTGCACAACTATGTAACCATAGATACACCAGCTTTCCTTTCAAATCCTAATCGTTTGTTGGCCATGTACGATATGTGTAAAACAGTAAGTCGGATTAAACGGTTTGATGTTGAATATTTAGTAAAATTTTATATGGTATTTTTAAGATGTTGACCAGCAATCCAGGTGAAGATCCCGAATGTCATGCTGCTAAACTTTTGGAAGTTATTATTTTGCAATGTAAGGGACAAATTGATTCCGTTATACCAATGTTTGTGGAATTGGCTTTGTCACGTTTAACGCGAGAAGTACAATCTTCTGAATTACGTACTATGTGCTTGCAGGTATATACTTTTCCCGCTTTATTGTAAAATTTATATTAAATGATCAAATCGAATTTAATTTAAAGGTTGTTATAGCTGCTTTATACTACAACCCTCAATTATTACTTTCCATTTTGGATAAAATGCCTCAACCTAATGGTGAACCTATTTCCTCACACTTTATCAAACAATGGCTACTTGATACCGATTGTTTCCTAGGGTAAGTATAGTAAATAAAGCTTTCCTTTAGCAAAATAATAGAAATTAATTTTTGGCGGAATATTTTTAGTATTCATGATCGTAAGTTGTGTGTTTTGGGTTTGTGTACACTTATTTCTTTGGGAGATGCTAAACCACCAGTTCTGAGCGAAGTATCGGGTAAAATTATTCCATCATTAATTTTACTTTTCGACGGCCTAAAACGTGCCTATGAATCACGTGCTCAAGAAGAAGAGGAGGAAGAAGAAGAGGATAATGACGACTGTGAAGGTATTTTTCCTTGCTTATTAATGTTCTTTATAATTTTGATTTTGAATTTAAATTTATTTTCAAAAGAGGCATTGTCCAGTGATGAAGATGAAATCGATGAATTTGCTCCCGATTATTTGGAACAAATTGCCGAATTCAGCAAAACTAAAGCTGCTGAAGCTGGTATTGAAATGAAGGCTGTTATTAAAGACGACGACGAAGAGTCTGATGATGAAGAAGAAGATTCCATTGATGATTTAAATGAAACCGCCTTAGAAGGTTTCACAACACCTCTTGACGAAGAAGAAGATGAAAATGCTATTGATGAATATGTCACTTTCAAGGAAGTTATTACTGGTAAAATTTAACAACAACAAAGTTGTGTTTTCCAAGTATCAATTTTATTTTGTATTTTATTTTTAGCTTTATCTACTCAAGATCAAGCTTGGTATGCTGTACTAACTTCAGGTTTAACACCAGAACAAACAAAGGCATTGCAAGAAGTTGTTGTTACAGCCGATCAACGTAAGGCTGCTAAGGAATCTAAATTAATTGAAAAACGTGGTGGTTTTGCATTTACCCAACAAACTGTACCCTCATCTTTCAAATTTGGCTCATAATAACAACACATCGACTAAAAATTTCTATACAACACATTTTATATCCCTTTAATATCAATCACATTTGCTATAACGATAAAAACAAAGAAACATTTTAGGTAAAACTAAATAAAAAATAAAACGATTCATTATTAAAGTAAACAAATATTCACAATCTTGGTGGGTTAGTATTTTTTTAAATGAAATTTAAATCTAAAATCTGTCCAATTTTCTATAAAAACCAATAAGATTGTGAAAACTACTTTAAATTAAAGAAAAGAAAAAAAATAATTTATAACATATTTTTACTGTAATTTTTCTTATGTATATTTATTATGAAAACAAAAAAAAAATACTGTAGTAATTGCACGCTTTTGGTGATGTAAAAAATTAATTCTAGTAAAATTATTGAGTTTTCTTCAATTTTTATTTAAGACTTTAAACTATAGAGAGAAAGAAGTCCTTGGTTTTTTTTTTATAACGTAATAATATACTCTGTTTTAATTTTTCAAAACAAAAACACAATTGTTGCAATTATTACCTTTAATTGAAAAGTGAATTAATTACACATATATTTATTTATGCTAGATTTCATTGAATGAGAATGAATACTACATAATTTGTAAATTAAACGTCTCGCCAAGGCATTATTACATATTTAAACTTCTCATATATATATATTTTTTAAATTTAGTAGTTTTTTTATAATTTCGCAAAATTTAATCAACTCAACGTTGATTTAAAAAACAAAAATATAAAACATATTTTTAAGCAGGTTAACGACTTTCTAAACAAACATTTTATGCGTTTCAAATTAAAAACATTTTTTATACATTATTAAAAATAAAATTATTATTTTTTTTATTTGATAGTAGATGAAGGAATATATAAAGATTTAAACGTTTTTGCTATATCTATATTCGATGAAAACAAATGATATACTAATTACATATATTACAAAATGCATGTAAAAATAAAAAAGTAACAAAAAAATCGCATATAAGTGTTTATATATTTGCAAATGTTTTTTAGGGATCCAAAGGAAAGATTGGGAAATTATAGCAAAAAGAGACTAACTTTTTCGTTATGTCCTTTGAATATTTTAAATCTTCAACAAACGTGTTAAGTATTTATTCAATTAAGGAACTAATAAAATCTGGATAATTATATGCAGGGTAACCCATAACAATGCCCATAATTCGATTGAACATTTTTTAAACTGCAAATAATTATATTTAGTTCAATAACAGTAATAAAAGTAAAAAAATCTTTCGAATTTTCGAAAGAGATTTCATTAAATATGTATTAAACAACTATTAGAACAATTTTATAATGAATAATTTCGAATTTAAACAAAAGAGAATAAATAATTTTTTATTTATTTATTTACAAAATATGTAATTTTAAAATCCTGTAAATGACAACTACTTCAATGTGTGGGCTGATGGGCCAATAAACTTCAAATTACTTTTGCAAGAAAATCTATGAAATTTTCCTGCAAATTATGAGGAAATTCCCAAAATACAAAATTAAACTGAAACCAAAAATTCATCAAAATTTCACTAATGATTTTAAATTTTACTATTAAAAAAAAAAAGTTCCAAGTTTCAGCAATCACCCGAAATTTCACCAAAATTTTAATCGTCTCCAAAAATTCGTAATTTCACTAGAAATTCATAATTGAGTAAAACGCTACTTAAAAATCTACTCATTTTTATAAGATAAATCATTCTTTAGAAATTTTATTACACTAATTGATTAGGAATCGTATTGTTTTTTTTACACCATCATTTCAAAATAAAATCACACATTATGTAAAAAGCAAACTTACTACACCTATTGTAAATCAATATACATTTTTAAAAACTCTAAAAATACATACATTTAACTATTTTCTAAATCATAAATTTTATAAATTACGTTGTAAACATACACATAAAAAATCTTAGGATTCAAAACACATTAAAATAACAATTCTTTTAAAAATCTTAGATAATGCGAAACCAATGTTTGTAATTTTCTTTAGTAACTAAATAAATTCGAATCCTTCGTATTTTAGTTCTGTTTCTATATGTTGTTCCGAAAGTAATGTCTTGCCGTGTACATCAAAAGCTGTTATAAATGTTGTAGTTTTTCCATTAAGTTCTTCAGTTTTGAGAGCTACAATTATACGATCATCAGTACCGGGTATGAATTTAAATGACGAAAATCCATGTGTTGATTGTGTATTACTGGTATCTAATGGTACTGTGTCTATTTTATTGAAATCTTCATCTGCAGTAATTAATATATTACATCCCATGTGTTCATCACGAGTTTCATTATACCTTTGAAAATTAAAAAAAAAAAAAAAAATAAAATAATGATAAACGTTTTAACTAAGTGTTAATATTTCTTTATTTTGCAAAAGAGAAAAAAGTCCTGGATACTTCTCTCACAAAGAAATTAGTCTCTAAAGTTTATATTTTATATTCACTTACTTATCTTTTGAACACCTTCGAGGTAGGAAGAACCACTTTTTATGTACCGCAGACCACACACCACTCTCATGTATCATATAGCCAGGCCATGTTATTTGTGATGACTCCTGTCGCAATCTTTTAAAATTATATGACCAATCCATTGATCTCACGGAACCAGAAGGTGATATAACTTTAACATACATAGGATTCTCATTTTCGAAGTCACCCATCGACGTGGTCCATTCCTTGCCCATTGAACCTACATACAGTAAACGATCTTTAACTGTAGCCCATTCGGACTTAAAACCTTTAGCATTATGACCATTTCCATCGAGTAGTATTATCCATGGAATGGGTTTGTCACTATTCGTTATGTCGTAGACCAAACCAGTACGATCATCAAAACTAAGTATTTTGCCATTAAATGTCACCATCTCAGAGAGTTCCATACCACGGCCTTTAAGTGAAAAACCTGATTCAAGTACTAAAGGTTCGCCACTATCCCAATTTATTATGATTTCATCTTTGGAGCTTATATAGGATAAATGACCTTTCTTTAAATAACTCCTCCAGATAGTAGCACCATTGTTTTCAACTTTGGAGTTGGTATCTAAATCAGCCACCATGGCAATACGAAATGTTATCACTCCTGGTCTCCCCACTATGGGCTGGGTTAAGGGATACGTACTATTGTAAGATAATTCATCTTCCACCATTGCTTTATTATTAAGAATACTGCTACTACTACTAACAGACATACCCCGATGTCCGCTTGTGGAACTGGCATAATTTTTCAGCCACGCCGCATCTGAGGAGGAAGTACTCCCTCGTACGTAATAAAATAAAATAAATAGTGCACACACGCCACCTATCAACATTGCTATATGATAATTAAAACGTACTGTTCTATTGCCAATGCGATATGTCGGTGGCGTCCGCAATGCGGAACGCCAATCGCGACTATACATCGCGCTACGTTGATGAGATGTTCTTGGAGTACTATTACTTAGTTCTCGATAAGAATACTGCTGATGCTGCGTAGATGATGTGGAGGAGGCAATTGATGTCGTGGCGGTATTTTTATGATTAGCATTAAACAAATAATTATTCATTTAGCAAGACACTCTTCTTACGAATTTTTGTTTTTATAAATAAACATTATAACATTTAATAACTTATTTTATTTATTTTACAATAAATACTTAAATTTCTATATCTAAACTGTTTTTAGTTGTTCTTAATGACAATTTACTAATGTTTTTTTTCCAATTAAAAAATATTGTAATTTATAATAGTGCTATTATTTTTTTTTTTTCTAATCTTAAATTCTTCGTCAGCTGTTTGTTTGTTATTTATGACACTGCATTAGAGATGTGAAAATTTAAGAAAAAATTGTGTTAAAATTTTAAAATTTTTTTGGAGATGTCAAAATTAAAAAATAACGGGTTTTTATATTGTGATATGTTTATGTATATGACAAATAGAACACCTTTTTTAAAAATTGGGTTAGTTCGATTATATATTGTAATTCATTGCTTCTTTTCTCATGCATACTAATGGGGGTGTTCACACAAAAACTAGTAAGGGTAATATTTTCTAAATAACTTTATATAAAATAAAAGTTTACAAACTTTTTCTTATGGAAATTTGCATACAAGAAGTTACTAAACCTTTATCAAACATACATTATTTTTTGTGAATACGGCTGTTGATCTTTGCAATCGGATGAATAATTTAAGAAATATTTACGATTTTAAGTAAGTTAAGGAGGTAAATGAGTACCAATCCAGAACCATTATTCGAAAAAATAACAATTGTGAAAATAAAATCAGTTTAGATGTTTAAACGCCGGCATGGAACCACCTATTTAGTACTAAGCATCTGAATATGATTGCTTATATATTTATTTGAATTTGAATGAAATTAATGAAAAAAAAATCCGGAAATATTTTGGCATAAATAGAATTTCCTTATTCAGCTCCGATTTATATATATATTTGTATTTTGAATTAATTTTTTTTTTTTTCAAATAACAAGAAAGTGGATTTATCAACAATTTTTTACACTAAATGTCGAATTGTTTGATTATTCGAATGTTGATTTAGAGAACCCTAATTTTATAAACCATATGACTAACAAACATTCAAAAGAAAATCGTTTGGCAACACTGCCCCTGCATTGTTTTTATTAAAAAAAATATAATTTCAACATTTGCAAAATAGAAAAATTGTTACGAATTTATCATTTTGAATTTGGTGAAAGAATGTCATCGCATTTCGTAAAAGTCCTACGACAAGCATTAAAAACTTTTGACCGAGCCAATCAAACAGCGTTTAAAACTAATTTAGCTTTACTGAAACAGTTGACAGATCAACTTACGTACCGGGATATACATGTCAATCAGGATGAACTTTTTAATGATGACTTGTTCTTAAGACCAGACAGGGCTCCATGTACATTTATGCATATATTTGAAAATGATACTGTTTCCATGAGCGTTTTTATCATGAGAGGAGGTTACACTATGCCATTACATGATCATCCCTGTATGCATGGTTTGCTTAAGGTCTTGCATGGTCAGTTGAAAATACAGTCCTACACTGAAGACTTAAAGGCAAGTGAATCGGTGAATTACAAGCAAAATGAAAAAATGGTAAATGTTGTAAAGGAAGATGTTAAATATTTAAAACCAAATATGGAATGTACCCTGCTAACTCCTAGGGAATGTAACTATCATGAAATAACTGCTGTAGGAGGTGTGGCGGCATTTTTCGATATCTTAGCACCGCCTTATGATGCTGATGTTCCCGGCATAGGTCGTAGACGTTGTACATTTTATGAGGCCTTAAAAAACTCGGATATAAGTACAAATAGTGGTGGTGACGCTGATAAAAAATGTACAGTAATGACTCTACAACGCATACCGGCACCTTCAACTTACTATTGTGACACAACTGAAGCTCATGAATCTGTTTTGGAAACCGCATTTCTTTGCTCACAGGAAGCTTATAGTGTTATGTCGTAATAAGTACAATAGAGGGAACGTTATATTTATGAAACGCTTAGGAATTGATATATTATGTAAAAATGGAAACCAAATAATTATGTATTTAAGTCTTTGTTTGTTTGTTATTTAAAATAGGAGTTGTACTTTATCAATTGAACGAAATAAAATGTTCAAACATCACATTATCAAGGAAATGTTATAAATTATAATAATATTTCTTTAAATATGTATACGTTCCAATTGTATTATTTATTTAGCCTCAAGATAATTTAATAAAACCAAGTAAAAATTCTATACTTTTTTCTATATAGATAAATGTCATGAAATATGAATATTTGCAATTGCGAGAAAAAAATTCCTTATCAAATATTAAAACAACGCACATTAAAATAATAATTCGGTGTACCCTAAGTAAAAACCTATATTAAAATCCAATAATTTTTGATGAAACTGGTTTTAAAAAAGTACTAATAGGAACTTCTATAAAAACATAATTTTGTTTTGAAAAATAGAAAATATTAATCTTAAAATTTTTGTGTTGAAACATAAGCAAGTTTATAATTGTCATAATGTATTACGTAGTCTCTTTCACATCCTCTTCTTTTTCCTGATAGATATCTTGATTACGTCTTTTAAATTTCTTAATTGGAGGTTTTGGGGAATGTACTGCTTCACCTGTCACACATTCTATTTGTGTTTGAGACGCATTCACAGGAGTATCTAATGACACATGTTTAAGTTCGTTTATATCATCGTTGTTTGCGTCATCGTCCAAAGTAATCTCCTCTGTATTTACTGTTGCATTTGTATCGTCCAATGTTTTCGGTTTCGGTAAATTCAATCCAGAATTACTTTTTCGCTTTAAGGGACTAGATGCGGGTAAACAGACTGATGTTGTGGAGGTATTAAGGCTAGACGGTTGTTGGTCATCCTGTAGAAGAGAATCATTTAAAGCTGAATCTTGTGTGTTATCAAGTGTGCTGGAATGACTCAATTCATGACCGCCCATTATCATAGCCAAAGACAGAGGGTCATCAATACCCAAAGTGTCACAAAATTGTAATGACTGAGGATTTATTTGCGATTTCGGCTGTTTGTAATGTTGACCCTTGATGTAGGTGGACGGATCGAATGGTTCAACTGTGCGACAGAAATTGTTGGGAATTTTAAGATCATTCTCAAATTTTGTTCGTACATTTCGCATTTCTTCTTCCGTGGGTGTGAAATTAAAACGTTCACCATTTGTACTCTTATCATTTGGTAGATAATAATAGGATTCCTTGACATTTATCAAATGATTGGTTAAATATAATATGGTTAACCATTCCAAATCGTATTCAAATCTTAAGTGGCCCTCATCATCTGTATGATTTTCTGAATTAATATCAAGTATTTGCAAAAACCTACGCTTAGGTAAGCACTTGTCCAAAGCTAGGAATTTTGTAAATGATCCCTGAACACTATTTTCGTCATTCACCTTGTCATTTAACAATCCTTTTTCCTCTATTTTATCTTCAAGGATCGTTGAGTCTGAATGTTGCACAATGGCTGCAAATTTACAATGTAAATGTGCTGCAAACCAGTACTGAGGCTGTAAAATGTTAAGCAAATCTTCACAAGGTCTACTGCCCAGCTTATCATTATCCATTTCTTCGCGTAAAAAAGGCTTGAAACGCGCTAATTGTTGTTTATTACCAAAGTTATATATGCCCTTGGGCCAATCATGTGACATAAATATATCAATTTTTCCTGAAAGCTGTTTAAGCCGAAATATTTCTAGCTGGCGTACATGGTAGACACTACGTTTAGTGCTATCCGAGTAGGGAGAAAATTCGAAACGACCTCTTAAATAGTCATGACCTTTGTATATTCCAGAAATCCCCGCTATTCTAATGCCATTAACTCTAACGACTCCAGCATAGCCTAAATAGTATATATTAGGAGCCACCCAACCACCATAAGGTAATTCTTGCAAATAATTAGAAGCTTCATGATTACCACCTATGAATATTGTCAACATTGGAGCTTTCAATTCACCGCTATAGTACCTGCAATTTATTTGAGTATTTATATAGATTATTTACGGAATTTTATTGTTTATCTTACTTATAAAATGTGCAAATATCCTGATATTTTTTGGAAACTGCCATTGTTTGTAAATCTTCCATATTACGCGTGGATTGAAAATCGCCACAGCAAAGTAACATATCCACCTTAATATTGTCACGTTTTTCTAACTCTTGTATAGTTTCGTAAATTTTTTCTAACTCTCCATGAGCACAACCTTCGACTGCGATTTTCATATTTTTTATATTGCTTTTACACAATTCTTTTAATAAATTGAAATTTTAACAAATTTTACAAAATATTTGTAAATGATATTTGTTTACGTTTGTTCTTCTTTATAAAAGTGTTATTCACTTTAATTTGATTTTCTTAATCACACAGGGCGTTTGCAAAATAAAAATACTTTGAATTATAACAAAACATTTTTATCATAAACACCCTGTATTATCTAGTATTCATTTCGGCGAGCAGAGATTTGTGCCGACCGGCTATAAGCCGGTTGAATGACAATTACAGCTCCGATTTTATTTATTTATTTTTTATTTATTTTATTTTAACATTATTCAAACTTTTAGTAAATTTAATGTAAAACCTTAAGTAAAGTCATTATAATTATGGAATTTAGAACTAAGACTCCATATTATATATTAAAAAAATAAACAAATAAAATACCGTTTTTTGAGATATATTGATTTGAATTTTAGTCTTAAATCAAGATGATCAGTTCATTTGATTTTTGGACAATCTTAATAGTTATTCTATAGTACTTTAACTTCTGATAAAATTTTTTGTGCCCTCTTTCTCGGTTTACGAGTTATAGGCATTCAAAGTTTCAATATATTTTCCTAAACATCTCTATTAATAATTGACGGATCTTAATAATATTAAAGCCACTTATAAATACGTTTTCAATGATATATAACACTACCATATTAACTACTTGGGAACAAAATTGATGTTTTGTATAAAAATTGCGAAATATTTGATATTTGAAAAAAGCTTTTTAGCGAAGCCGGTGTTCGACATACCCAGAGGAGAAAGTTCTTAAGGCCGGCTAGACAGAAAAACCTTTTTAAGGCGGGAAAAAATATAATAATTTTAAGTGTACTGATAACCTTTTTTTGTTCCGAATTTTATATATTGCATTTTGAAATTTTAACTTTTGGTGTAATAAAACTGTATATTTCGTTATAAAGGTAATCAAAATTGAAATAAGGCTAAATATCTACGATTTATATTTTAGATGTTATAAAATTAAAAAAAAATTAAATCTGGAAGGTATATTTTTACCCAAATTTGTATGATTTTGTGTAACAAACAACAAGTTATAATTTCAACTAATTTTATTTTTGCAAAACCAAAAATCTACATTAATTTATTAATATGGCCTTACTTTGGATTGTGTAGCGTGAGTGAGAATCCATGATTTATATTCACGTTTTTTCATAGACATTTGTTTATGGCGCGGATGTGTAGGACATATGACATAATGTCTCTGTTGGCGTACAACAAAGTAACAATCTTTGCAACGACGCTTTAGACGTCCTTTAACCTTAAAACCAGCTACCTGATTAATAATTGATGAAACTGGAGCCAATAAACGTTGCAGGCCGCTAATAGCACATATTGGAGATATCACGCTGCTCGCTATAGGAGTTTGTGATAATGAAGATGTCTCCGAAACAAAATTAGGCAAAGGTTTTATCATCATGTGAAAATTGCGAGCAGATGCCGCACCACCATTGGCGATGAGTGCTTTAAAACCATTCTGAATGAACGATGTACAGATTTTTGAAGCAAAAGACATCTGTAAATGAAAGCTATTTATTTATTAATTATTAATAAATTATTAAATTGTAAAAAACCTTTCAACTCCTCTGCTAGTTTGTGTTAATATCAGCCTGCTAAAACAGCTGATACAGAGTTGTATTTTTGATGTGAAATGATTCGTAAAGTGAAACCATGGAGTAATAATAACAGGTAACGGTATAGAAAGTTCATAATTTTTGATGCTTTCAAATTTATAAAATTTTGTCAAAATTTGTTTGCATATGTTTATTAATTTCGCATAGTGTTTATTAATTATTAATAAATTGTAAAAAATCGTTTAACTCCTCTGCTAGTTTGTGTTAATATCATCCTGCTAAAACAGCTGATACAGAGTTTGATGTGAAATGAATCGTAAAGCGAAACCATGGAGTAATAATAACAGGTAACGGTATAGAAAGTTCATATTTTTTGATGCTTTCAAATTTACAAAATTTTGTCGAAAATTTGTTCGCATTTTTGCTTCGTTTACTTTTCACGCCCTAATTATTAAGGTTCTACAATTGAAAAAAAATTTTGCCTAATATGATTATTTATGTACATCCATATGCATTACAAAATATATTTACTTTTAAGAAATTCCTTTTATTTTAATGAACTTTAAAAAAAATTTACACATGATATTGAAATATTGAAAATTACTAATCAATATTTATTACTTCTCCAGTAAAGTCAGGAGCAGAAGTTCTCGAGCGTTTCGATTGGGTGGGAGCATTTTCTTCTTCATCGGAATCTAATACTTCTGTAATTTCGTTATCGTCAGTCGGTTTACGTTTCTTAGCAACTGGTTTATCCGAACTTGTCACTTGTAGTTTATCGGTTGCAGCAGTCACTTGTTCGGTTGTTACTTCCGATGAAGACTCTTTAACTTCTACTACATCATCGTCATCATCTTCTATAAGACATAAATCATCATCATCATCTTCTACGACATCGGTAATACGAGCCTTCTTGGATGTTGAAGGTCCATCAGCCATATCATCCTGTTTACCATTTGCCTTATCATTTGTTTCTTTTGTTTCCTCTTTAGGTTTAAGTTGATCTTTATCCGCGATAACTTCAAACATTGGTTCATCACGTTCAGCATCAATATGAACAATAATTATACTGAGTTCATAGTTTTGGAAAAAGTCATCACATTTGAGAAGAACACCATCAACAATATCCATTTCGCACAATAATTTACCTTCATTACATTCAGTTTCACCCTCTTCAGAAGAGATAACCACGACACCTTTGGCGTCAACTATAACATCCGGATTGACCATATTTAAAGTTTTGATCAATACCTCATCACGGAATTCCTTAATATGCATACGCTTGGTATCAATACGCAAATGTATGGCGGGATCAGCGGCACATACATAACAATTGGGATTGGGAGCGGTAAGAAACTTTTCGGGTACTAGTAATTGTTGACGTGGATTCGGTCTAAGGCGCATATAGACTGATTTGCATTTATCTAATTCATTTTGTAAAACCTTAAAAGTTTGCATTACAACAACACCAGCTGTTATGGCATTTGTGGTAGCAATTGCAGGTATAATATTACCAGCCATTGATTTTATTTCAAAACGTGATTTACGACCAATTTCAAATATATATCCTCTGATATTGGCACAAGCCGCCACAAAATCCATTGCTGGCTGATCATCTTTATCCCATACTAATGAATCTCCATCTTCCAATTTTTCAAGATTAACTTTTAATTTTTTTAAACAATCGGCAAATACACCAGCACATTCGGCTAAAGTCCATGTTTTATGGTATTGACGCATATAGGACTCGTCTACTACAGATTCATCTTTCTTTAACAAGACGCTATCCCATTTAATGGGAGTTGGAGGTTTACGAGTCTTCCATAGATTGGACATAGACAATAGATATTTAATATCATCGTAAAAGAATTTATTAAAAAGCGTTTCAGCATCATAATTGCTATCTTTAGCCCACTGCCGAGTGTTTACACGTACAACATTACCATCTTTTGATACTGTTTCATTAGATTTATTTTCTTTATCACCAGCCGCATTTTCGGCATCGTTTTCAGATGCGGCAGTTTTTTCTTCGCCACTTTCGCCTTGAGCTTCTGGATCAGCTAAATCTGGAGAAATATCTTCATCATCAACAGTTTCGCCAAAAAGTTGACTGGAAAATAGTATGTAAATAAGTTTTTATGTTAATAATCAGACTATAAAATAATTATTCAAGATTTGGAAAACTCTAATAAAACTCTCTCTATTCTTGTTTTAAATTTGTATAAAAATTTCTTAAAGATCGTTAACCTCCAATTTTGTTACCAATACTAACTTAAACAAATGTTTAGCCCATACAATACAATGTATTGGCTCCGATGGGGTATTACGTATAGTACAACCAGGGAAACTCTTCTGCGCTGCCTTAGGAGTACATTCATAGCATTGTGTCAATCCTTTTTTAATCAATTCCACTTGTCCATTATATCCAGCAGTGCCACTTTCAATTAGAGGAACTTCCGCATTTAGACACATGCGATTTACATGGTTACGTGCAGCACGATTATCCAAAGCATTAAGGACAACATCGAATTTCTTAAAGAAATTAACTCCATAGTCAGTTCTGTAGGAAACAAGAACATATAAATTATATATAGTTCACCTGTGATTTTATTCCTCTTACTACTTACGCCATAATACTATCGTGATATGCCGTTATTTTAACATCGGGATTAAACTGTAATGCACTCTCACGGGCCACTTGAGCTTTGGATTTTCCCACATGTTCACGATGGAATAAAAATTGACGATTCAAATTACTTAAATCAATTGTATCTAAATCGATCTGAAATAGTAGTGCTCAATTAAATATAATATTTGGAAGAGTACCTATCTCAAGGTACTTACAATTTCAATTTCCGGAAAACCGGACAACACCAAATTTTTTAAGATTTCACAACCGATACCCCCAGCCCCGACCACCAATAATTTGGAAGCTTTAATTTTTTCTTGCAATGTTGTTGGAAAAACACCGTTTATTGAAGCCGCCATTATTTAATTGCCTTTATACTTTTTTCAAAACTAATGAAATGTTAATTTTTTTATATATAAATATTAGCAAAGAAAAATTTACAAAAAAAAACACCTTTTTTGCAAAAATATGGAAAAACAGACGCCACCGGTTTATTAATGTAGTGTTGGCTAATTAGTAGTTACCAATTACTCAATATGTTTTGAATCATTTGACTTTCCAGTAATCGAATAAATAATTGTTTTACAAAAGTCGAATGCGACAGACAGTAAAGGCTCAACGACATAGAATACTTTCGCTTCAACTGCGACTGACAGCTACGCAACGCTTAAATGATAATAGCCTAATTGTTGCATTATTTTGTTATTAAAATTTTATATAATAAAATATAAGAATGCAAAAATTAAATTATATTCTTAGTTGAAATAATAAATTGCAAATTAAAATTTTCGACTTAAGGAAAAAATTTTAAAATGAGATTAAAAAAAAGCAATAATATGTATTTACATACTTCGGCACGTCAAAGTTGAATATATTTCATCTTTGAATTACTTCACGCAGAAGTTTAGCGTACCGATTTGGTTCAGTTGCATTTAAATGTATGTATTTTTGAATAATCGAACAATCGACTTTTTGTTGGAAAAAGTCGAAACCAACTATCGACTTTCTTGCAGCCAGATAGTTGATAATAGAAAAAAAAATTGAAAAGTCCGAAATAGTCCGAAAAATCGAATAGTAGAAAAAAATCAATAAGTCGGAAAAAGTCGAAAATATTCTGAAAAAATTATTTATAAAATTAATTTAAGAATATTTCACACACAAACAAAAGTGATAAAAAATCTAATAAGACTTTTCAGAATGCGTTTACCCCAAAAAAACTTTTAAAAATTTCTTTAGTATGGCTACCTTCTTTTAATTTTACAGGTATATTCGAGATGTGTCTAAAAAAGGTGTGTCAACTTTATTTCTCATACATGTGCTGTCAAAATGTATATATAAAAAACAAACAACCATTATTTAAAATGTCAAAAAAATATACACAATCACTTTAATGGTGTCATCAAACATAAATTTAACATATGTTTATATTTCCTTTCTACATTTGTTTTGGAATGCGTAATTTTGTCAAGTTTTTGCACTAAAAAGAATATTCTATTGACAAAAAATGGATTGCGCACCATTAAATCTGGTAATTCATTAAAAAATAATACAAATATTTAAATTATGCGTTTAACAATTTTGGTTATTTTATGTCCAGGCCCATTTTCACGAAAGGAGAGCTGATAAGCTTATAAAACGAAATCGATATGAAGAAGCTTTCAAAGCAATCGAAACTTCACTATTGTATGTAGAAAATGCATATAAAAATGTTAAAATTCCTAAAGCCTTGGAAGTTTTAAACACTCAAAAATGGGACTATCAACGTAAATTAAATCAAATACAAATGCGTAAGCTGCAATATGAAAAAATGAAATCTAAAGAAATTGTGCCTTCCATGCAAATTGAAGTGGCTTCCAGTAATATAAAAACCGATATAGTAAATGCGCAGTCAATAGCCAGATCCATAGATAAGACTATTAAAGAGTTTAATGATAAATATGGCAGTACATTATTGGAAAACATGCAACGAAAGGAATTACAAACAAAAGAAAACAATGATTCCAACAAATTGTTTAAAGATGGGACAGCAAAAGTTAATGACAATTCAAAACAAATACTTACAGAAAATTTAGAAACTAATTTAAGACGTATGAGTTTAATGGATAATCATTTGCAAACAGCAGATGATGACTTGCCATCTTTGGCTCCTTTAGAATTACCCTCATTTGATTACACAGTTTTTGGTGTAACTGCTGGCTTAGTGGAAAATTTTCAAAAGTAATTATCATAAGTATGAGAATGTTTTTTTTTATTTATTTGTGATCTCTTTCTAAAATTATAGTTTTAAGATAAAAAGTAAAATTCAATCAAAATTCCATAAAAAAATTTATTTTTTCAATAAACTTTGTAATAGGTCCTCCATATCGGTTTCGGTTTCTACATCCTTCAAAAGCAGTAAAACTTGAGCTTCCATTTCACACAAAATTTCAGGTTTTTTATATGTTATTATTAGGGTATTATACTGATGGTGTACAGAGATGTTGGCTTGTGTTGGTAATGTGCCACAACGATCTAAATCCGGTACTTTTATAACTTTATAGTATTTTTTATTAGTTGTTTTCACTACTATGGCCCTTTTTTCGGCATCGGCTTGGACTTGATAAACTTCTATGGGATATGGTAGATTTCGTATGCGCCATTCAATATTTTTCTTCGTGATTCTTTTTGTTAATATTGGTTCTGTATTACTAATTTTAACGGTAAAACTGCCATCATCATTTCTTAATTCATTATTGTCACTTGTCGCTGCCAATTGTCTGGGATCCTCGCCCAATTCAACTTCCCATTCTGGTTCACCCATAAGTTGTTTTGTCTTCCCCCAAGCTCTTTTTTGTACAACTCCTGTATCTAAACTGTATTCCTCGGCCATTTGTTGGCCATCAGGAAATTTATAAAAAATTTTACGGCTTCTACCGCTAATCATTGAGTTTTTCTCGGCACTTTTCAGATAATTTACCCAACTCTCGTACGACATTTTTATTTTTTATTTAATTGGTATTATTGATTTTATTTTGTATTTATTATGGAAACGACAATTCAAATTTTTTCGATATTTTTTTAAAAATAAACAAGCATGTTGTTTTGGTAACATCTCCAAGTGATGCCACATTTGGTTTCATTTATTCATCAGTGTTGTTAAATATATAAATGAAAGCCCTTAGATAGAGAAAACGCTAAAAAATAAAGTTTTTATTTTGTGTTTTTATTAAATTTATTCCAATATCATTCTCTGAATATCTTTATTAAAAATTGAGGTTTTGTGTGGAAGTGGTGGTTTTCTTTTTTGATATTCGAAAAACAACTTATTTTGTGAAGCCGGTGTTCGACATAACCAGAGGAGAAAGTCCTTAAGTCTGACCGGAGAAAAATATATATGTATATTTATTTCCAAAATAGGGCGTAAATCAAGATTTTCGGTACAGTTGATTTTTAAACAATTTGATAGTGATTCTATAGTATTTTTACTTATGATTATAGTGCAATAAAACATTTTTTCCACTCTTGCTCGGTTTCTTGAATATCTGTATTAATAATTGTCGGATCTTAATAATATTTATGTCATTTAAAGAGCTAATAAATGCCTTTTCAATTAATTACTTGGGAACAAAATTGACATTTTGTAAAAAAATGGCAGAACTTAAAAAAATATTCGATTCGATATTCGAAAAAAGCTTATTTAGCGAAGCCGGTGTTTGACATACCCAGAGGAGAAAGTCCTTAAGCCCGGCCGTAAGCCGGCTACACAGAACACCCTTTATTGAGGCAGCAAAATATATAATAATTTCAAGTGGGCTGAAGATCTTGATGAGTGCCCAAAATAGGTTATTATAAGATGATTTTAATATAAAAAATAATGTTTATTACATTAAAAATGCCAATATCAAAATGAATTCAACAGTAAAACGATAATATGAGAACTTTTATTTTACATAAAATATATTAAAAAAGCTCAAAATTAAATTACAAGTCATAATAAAAAATGTTTAAAATTCAGTAGTGAATAAGTTATTTTAAATAATTGTTTTAACCCTTCAAACTCTATTGATCTCTGACTTACACACATATTAGTACATACATATACTTCGTACATGGAAGAGATCTGAAGAAAGTTTTATTTTTATATTATCTAATCGTTTAGCAACTTACTGCTTTCTGTTATTAGATAATTTGTTGCTTTGAAAAAGCTTTAAACTAAAAAAATGATAATGATATTTACCGTTTCAATACAATACAAAGGTTATATTATTTCATTAACACATTCAGCTTAGTACGACTAAAAATCTCAACAAGTGAATATACAAAAAAAAAAAAAGTATTTAATATGAGTTTTGTTTGGACTTTAATAGATGCATTTCTTTTTACGGAAATCATCATAGTATTGTTATTAGTATTGCCCGTGGCTAGTCCAACTAAATGGAATCGTTTCTTCAAATCCAAGTTTTTAGCCATGTTGGCACAACAAGCCCAAATATATATTTTTATATTAATAGGAGTACTTGTACTGTTCCTTTTAGAGGCCATACGCGAAATGGCTAAATACTCCAGTGAGGAACTAAGTGAAGAAGCCCAATTGGATTTGAAAATGCAACACAGTATGCGTTTGTTTAGAGCGCAGCGTAATTTTTATATTTCTGGATTCGCAATCTTTTTGGTTTTGATTATAAAACGTTTAGTTACTTTGATATCACAACAAGCTCAATTGTTGGCTCAAAGTGAAGCCGCTTTAAAGCAAGCCAAATCAGCTTCAGCGGCGGTACGTAATATAATGAATGAAAATAGTGAAGTGGAAAAGGCTAAGGAAGCTATGGAAGATAAAAATGTTAAGGAGGTAAGTTAAAGACATTAATTATAATCTATTTCAATAAAAAAGTAAACGAAGAAATTAATTATAATCTATTTTAATGCCAAAAATTTATTGTAATGATAATTACAATAAGTATGTATAGATATGGTATAAACATTTTTGTAAACAACATAAAAAAAAAATAAACTTTAAGTATAGACATAGTTACCAGATAAATGTGGTGAAAAATCGTCAAATTTTGAGAAAAAAAAAACGTAAAAATCAAATAGTTGATTTCATATACGGAAAATTATTTTTTTTTTATGTTAATGAAATTTTTTAATGCTTTTTCTGATGTAAAAATTAGTTTAAATTAGTTTGAAATTAATATTAATTACATTATTTTTTAATTCGTGGCATACATATTATGAAAATTAAGTACATAGTTCCTTTTAAGTCTGATGACATAGACTCTTATGTATACTTATTTAAATATTTTATTTTTATTATTATTAATTAAATTTTTTATTTTGAATTAAATATTTCATCAAATAATATATATTTTTTATTTTTTGTATATCAAAAATATTACCTTTTATAAAATTTTATATAATTTTGTATGACTTTTAAATAAAAAAAAAAGTTACTTTCCTTGCCTTGTTATAAAAAACAGCATTTAGGCTCAATTGTAAGACCATCTACGATATACAAAATTTAATTTTAAATGAATTCATAAAAAATATATGGATACTTAGTTCGGTTATTTAAAAGTTTTGGCAATTTGTAGTTTGTTTCCTAAAAAGTTTTTCTTTAATATAATTATTTTATTTATTCAATAATGTAATACAAAGCCGTTCATGGCCAAAATATAAATATGTATTACATAGTAATAATAATTAATACTTTTGTAAAAAAAAACTAATTTGTTTTTATAAACAATTGTAAAAATAGTTCTGAAATTTTTTTAGAAAAAATCGTCAAAATAGATAAATCGTTAAATCTGGCAATAGTGATTCAATTTAAGCTGCCAGTAATGTCAACATTTTTTAATATAAACCTTCTCAGTGAAAGTCACTAATAGATAGCTGCATACTTTTAATATATTAGTACTAATGTAAATATCTAACAGATGAAGACCACGGTATAAATTGAATGCCATGATTCAGCTTCGATTTTTTTATTCTTGTCATCATTAATAGTTAAATTATGTAGTCCTACACGACTCATAAGCACTCGTGTTAACTTGTAGGTCATACATTAATGCTGAGCAGCTTCATCCATCAATTTCAGCATATATCGTTAAAAATGCTTTAAATACATTGTTGACATCATTGTTTTAAAAGAAAGCTTTTTCAATATAAACAATGCTAGAAAGAGAAAAATATATACAAAGTTTACCGGTTTTCTATATAATTATAATATGTGTTTCACTTCCACTTATGGTGACTAATTGAAGAACAAAGGTTGGTTACTACTTAATTAAAATTTTTCCTAAAAAAAGCTTAAGTACGTGGATCTCGAAATATTTCATCAGTTCGATGAGAAAATAAAGCACCATATTATTTGCTATATATATATAAAAAATCGCAGACTTAATAAGTAAGAATTATTCATACGTTTTTAATTTATATTAAACATAATCTCAACATAAAAAGTATACGTGTATATAGATGATTTATTAAAAATAAAAATATATAAATATTAATTAGTTTTTAGCTTTCTCGGAAGCAGCCAAGTGTAGAAGAACAACGACCGAAAAAAGAACCACTCACCACAAAAAAATCTATTTTAAGATCATACTAGAAATACCGTAAACGTACACTATGAGTCTTGTCTGGACTTTGATAGCTGGTTTTCTGTATGCCGAAATAGCGTTTGTGCTATTATTGGTTTTACCCGTTGCCAGTCCTTACAAATGGAATCGTTTTTTCAAATCAAAATTTTTGGCCATGTTGGCCCAACAGGCCCATCTATACTTTTTCCTTATTATGGGCGTATTAGTACTTTTCCTTTTGGATGCCATACGTGAAATGCGTAAATATTCCCATCACGACCATACATCCGATGTCCACTTGAATGTGGAAATGCAACACAGTATGCGTCTGTTTAGGGCCCAACGCAATTTTTATATTTCGGGTTTTGCCATCTTTTTGGTTTTGGTTATACGTCGTCTAGTTACATTAATCTCAGCACAAGCCAATCTTTTGGCTCAGAGTGAAGCCTCTTTGAAACAAGCTCAATCGGCTTCGGCAGCCGTAAAATCATTGATGGCCGAAAAAAGTACAGAGAAAGCCAAAGAAGCAACAGAAGATAGTACATTGGGCGAGGTATGTAGTTTAAATTATGTATTCAAGAAAATGTAACAATATGTAATTTTTTTCAAGTTATTTGATTATTATTTTTTTGCGATTTTAATGTGTGAATATACATATAGTTTGTTTTTTGGCATTAAAATAGGTTAAATTGATTTTTGTTAAATATGTCAACTATAAGTTAAGCGTTAAGTTTAAAGTGTAAAACTGCTGGCATAAATAGACCTCCCTAACTCAGCACCGATTTGTTTGATAATTTTTGCCATTGGTAGTACATTTATCGGTGAAAATAATGATTAAAAAAATTTTTTTGTTATAAAAAAAAGTTTAGTAAAAAGGAAGAATTACGTTAGTGAAGCCGCTTTTAAGCATACCACACAGTTAAAAGTCCCTCTGCTATTAAGAAAAATTATTTCCAAAAAAAAAAAAAAAAAACTTTTTTGCACTAAAAATTAAGAAATATTTAAAAAAGTTGTGTTCACAAAATTAAAATTCTAAACGTTATATCAGTTAATATTAAGTTAATCTATCAAAATTGCATAAATCATTAGATTTATGCAATAAAACAAAAAAAAATTTATAAGTAATATAAAAACATATTAAAATGGTCATAGAATTATCTTGGCCAATTCTTAATGTAGTCCAATATTGATTGAAGATTATAAAAGATACCAGAGAAATGGAATATGCAATTACTGTGCCCAAATTTGTATAAGTATTAACAGGGCACTGGATTGCTGGTGCGCATGCTAGGTGATTAGGGCTCCCTTTCAACGACTTCTGCAGAAGTTGCGATGATGTGGAAGAGGAAGAGACATTAGAACATTTCCTATGTCACTGTCCAACTCTGTCTGAAATAAGGACTGCCAAGTCCGTTTATGCATGTATTATTGGATCTCTCTGATATTGACATCAGGAAGATCAACTACTTTATACATGCGTTAGGCTGATTGGAATCGAACGTGGATTTGGATATGTGATATTAACATTACATGATCCCTCAGGGTATCACAATGGGACCAAATTGAACCCAAGTGAACTGTCCTACATTACGCAGACAACTGCCCATTGAACCTAACCACCTAACCTAACACTGGCGATTGTTGAAACCTAAATATTAAAAATTGTAGACAAAAAGAATTGAAAATACCTCTAATACTTGCCAAGTTTTAGTCAGAATTTAAAAGAAATGGTACCTGTATTAATTTTTTCGTATTAGTTATTGTTTTTTACTACTTCTGATTAAATCATATAAATTTGACAAGTACCAAAAACATTATAACTTTTAACTGAAAACTGTAGCATCTTTTAATTATTCCCATTACTTTTCCAAACCATAATGACGATGCACCATTTTAAACTTTAATGGCTCTTAATGATTATATCATAATTTTTGGCATTAATTTTCCAGTTTTGCGAGCTATTGAAGATGGTCTCAATCGTATCTTATAGATAGTAAAATTAAGCATAAAAGAATTGACTTTGAAAAGCTGTGTAATTATGGAATAAAAAGTACGTGTATAATTACTTTTGAAATAAAAAATGGATACAAATATTTCCTTTATATCAAAATTAAATACCGCGATTTTTTTCGGAATTTACCAAATTCTACTTCAGGCTTTACAATAACAAAAGAACTTTTACGAAAAATTTTAAAATGTGTAAATATATATGACTATGACTTTACATATAACATAAAATAATATTGCTTAAATTTCAAACAACTTTTTTACATTTGAATTGTATGAAACAAAGTTCACGACAAAGAGTAACAAGAGACGAAAGTAATTGTCATAAACCTAAGTCGCTTGTCGAAAACTTAACTCATGCAACAACAAAATACATGTAATCCAATATTTTTGTTTATGAAACAACAATTTTGTTTAATTGTCAATCGAGAATTTCGTCTTTATATGTTACTCTATTGTTCACGGGAGAATTTTTTTTTTTTTAATTATAAATTGAATAAAAAATTAATTTTGAATAAATTTAATTACACAAGCTGATTAAGTATCAAGAAAATAATTTTAACTTTTTGGAACTAAAATGAAATTGAAAAAAGTACTGGACGCAATATTTTCCCAAGGTCAATATCTTGTCATTTTTGCCGATGATTGTAATGTACAGAAAATTCATTTTTTGAGTTGATTTAACAATGTTTGTTAATCTAGTCGGCTGAACGGCACACAACTTTTAGAGAGCTCAAGTAAACGTGAGTTTTAAAATGAAATGGAGGACTAAGTTTTGTAGATTTCTGTTCTAAAGTTTTCGAATATTCTGATTATTTTTGAGCTATTTTAAGCTTTTTTATTTTATTTATCTATCAACAAGAAAATAAATTTTTTAACAATTTTTAAAGCAAAAAGTTGAGTTTGACTACCTTTTCACACATTTTTTATTTATTAAAGTTTTTGTTTGAATTTCAATAAAACATCATTTAAACAAGGGTTTTTTCTTTTTGTATTTTTTCGAATTATACATACTTCAATATAGTAGTGTTTGCTAAATAAAGGAGTTTTTAAAAATTTGAAAGTTATAAAAATGTAAATATTTTTTTAATCTTGTAATTTTAAGAATTTAGAAATCTATAATGAAGAGAAAATATAGATATGTAAATAAATTTCTAATTTGACATTGTACATCTTGCTTTTATAATATACTTTTATTAATATACATATATTCACACATTTTCAAAAGACTTTAAATTTTATTAATGTTTACCACTGTTGCTGGCTAAAAAAGCAAAAGAGTTCTTGTACATAGATCGAATATATTTGTTTTTTTATGAAAACCAAAAGCTGCGCTAAATATTTTTTTTGTTGTTTTAAAAATGTTTTATTTTTGCATGGATAATTTGGTTTGTTGTTTTGAATGTTATTAATTATTTTTTTTTTTTTTTAATTTTTTATCTATAATTTGAAATTTCTTGATATTCATTTCAACAGCTTTCTAATTTAAGGAGACGTGTACAAGGACTCTCAGCAAGTTTATCACAACCAATGTTAAAACAGAAATATTCATAGACATTTCGAAACATAATTGAAGGAACACGAAAAAATTCATTACTAAAAGACCCCAACACACTTAAAATCAAATCTTATTACTTTACATAACTGTTAAAAAAAAACAATTTCTTAAGTTTTACTGCAGTATTGTTGTTATAATTACAAAAAAAATAATAATAAAATATATATTTTTAAATAATTTTAAATTCATTCTTTATCGTATACAATAGATTTCACAATTGAAAGAACGCATCCATGAACTAACCTCTGAACTTAATCGTGAAAAGAAGGACAAAGAAGCCTTAAAATCGCAAGCTGAAAGTTTAAACAAGGAATATGATCGCCTCACTGAAGAGTTCAGCAAATTGCAAAAGAAAATTACCATTAGTGGCGGCTCTGAAGGTGGAAAAGGCAAAGAGGATTAAATAAATTTGTTTAAAAATTCTTATTAACAAAAGATATATTTTTGTGTATAAAAGTATAGAAATAACAAAACATTAATAAGACTTAAAAAATTCATAAATGTTTAGATGGTTAATAATTAATTATTGCCTTGTAGCAAATAAAAAAACGTTTGTTTTAAAATAATTAATTACTATATAATTACTCTCATTTTTGTTATAGTAGTCTCATGAATTTTTTGTCTATGAATTCTAATTGCCTTTAAATTTTGGGTGTGTTATTCTTTTACATAATTTCTTTAATAATTTATAAATACATTTAAGATTTATTTTTTTATAATTATAAATTAAAAATAAACGAAATATATTAATACAAAAAATATCTATATGGTGATTTTTTATAAAAAAAAAAAAAAATAAGGAAACAAATTTTCAGTTTGTATGAAAAATTCTTGAAATGCGGTGGATGGGTTTTTTATTAAATATAAAAAAGAATATAACAAAATACTTAAAATTTAGTAGCACTTAATATAATGTCATTAATATTTGCTTCATATTATTTTTAGTTTTATGTGAATACATAAATATACATGTATAGATAGATACTAAGATACACATGTTTGTATTCATACTAAATTCTTTTGTTTCTTACGTTTTATATGCACAATATTTATATGATGTGGCGTTTTTTGTGCACAACTTTTACTATAAAGTGACGTCACTAGTATATGTACATACATACATACGCATGTTGGGTGATTCATTGAACTAATTAGTCAGACTTACCCATTAAACATTTTTATGAATTAAGACATAATTTATTTTTGAATTATAAATTGATTTTGGTGAAAATTCGATTTTTTGGGGAAAATGGTTTATTGATTAGAAATATAGTGGGCATACAATGTAGACAAAGGCAAATTTTTTTGGTAAAAAATATGTATCACCTAAACTACTGGTCGGTCTGATTAAATTGAAATGTATGGAAAAGTTGTTGAGGAGGACCAAATCTTGCAAAATATCGTCTTGTAGTCACTCAGTGATAACACAAGAAAAACTAGAGAGTGTCAAAGCTGACTACCTCAAGTATATAAAAGTTCTTCTCCAACTTCTAATCTACATGATTTGCCCTCAAAAAATTTAGAAGGTGAACATTTTATTAACAGCACACTATTTGGCGAGATGAAATTTATGTTTCACTTATGGAAAATTCACAAAAACTAAATATTCAACAAAAATTCCATATTTCCCCGAAAATTAAAAAATGTCAGCAAAAATCCAAAATTTCATAAAAAATAAAAAATTTCACGAAAATGCAAATTTTCATAAAAAATCTAAAATTTTACAAAAAAATCGAAATTTCACACAAAATATCCCTAATAATTTAGTTTCATAAAAAATCCGAAATGTTTAAATCCGATATGAATTAAAAAAAACACAATAACCGAACTAGTCTCAGATATTTTATTCTATTGTTGTAATTATAAAAATGTAGAAATTAGATGATCTAACCCAAAAAAAAGCTACATAGTATAGCATTATTTAATTGTATAGCTTTAGATGATCTAACCCAAAAAAAAGCTACATAGTATAGCATTATTTAATTGTATAGCTTTANNCATTATTTAATTGTATAGCTTTAATTTTTTTTTTTTTTTCAAAAATGTAATACAGATCTTCTTTAAAGGTAAGGCTTTGTAAATAGTTGAAAAAGAAATTTTGAATTGAATTTTAAAATCGTTATATCATTGTTTTACAATATTTCGATATGTGACACACAACTTTATTGTCGCTTTCTGGTTGTAAATCTCTACAAAAAAAAAAAAAAA
>MINK01172026.1:0-29310 GCA_001735545.1 Phormia regina
TTTAGGAAAGTTTTTTTAAAAAAAAAAAAAAAAAAAAAGATTAATAAAGTAAAAAGTTAGATTAAAGGTAATTATTTATTTAAATAGTTACTAAATTAAAATATATTCTCGGGAATAACATAATATTCATTAAATTGCAATATTTTATAAATATCAATTTTGATGGTATTTAATAATTTAAATTTCATTTAAAAAACTTTTAATGCAAAAAAAAAAAAACTGTCTAAACATCAATTTCTTTTTTTCTAAAATGCATTCATGTGTAATATTGCATGTTATTTACTCTTATCTCACATTTAATCAGTTTAATTAGCAAATTTATATGATTATATTTGCTTTTTGTTTGACCACGTGTTTATAGCCAATAATGAATATGTTTTTCAAATAAATACAAATAAATACAACAAAAAAATATTATAAATAAAATACATAATTTTATATAAATTTTTTGCATACATTTTTGTTTTACAAATCAAAATGAAGCTGATTAATTTGGAATTCCAGAAAAACCACTATCAACTAACATTTATAATAAATAGATAGATAATTATCATAACAAGTATTATAACAACATTTGCTTAAAAGGGAAGGTTCTAGTGACTATTAATATTAAACTTTAGAAATTAACATGAATATTTTTATTTTTATTTTCAGTTTCTTTAATTTTGCATATTTACAAAAGTTATAAATTTAATTAGTAGAAATTTATAATTATTTCTTTGTTGATAGAATTTTTTTTTTTAACTTTATTCATTATAATTAATAGAGAAGTTTCTTTTTTCTGAGATTTAACAATTTTTATTGTAATTATTTGACTAAGTAAACAAGATTATTTAATTGTTAAAATTTGCTTAAATATTTGAGAAAAACATTATGAAATTGTTAACAAAAAAGTTTAAATGTGAGGGTTATAAGATAAAAGATAATTAATACTTGCAAAACGTTTTTAGAAAATATAAAAATTTGTTTGTAATAAATGTTTTTATGAGAGTTTAAATAATTTTGTTAAGCTCATATTTTTCTTCTGATAGAAATTCTAAATATGAGATATTTATATTTTCTTCTTAATAACAAACATAGTAGGGTAGAAGGGGAAACATTCGACATGGGGGCACATTAATTTTAGCCAATTATCTTGAAAATGAAGTAAAATTTTTTGTTTTAATAATTTATTTCCTTTTCCTTTATCACTGATATTTCATCCATCAAATTTGAAAATATTCAACATATATTTGTTCGAAGATAGACGTGATTAACTGTGAAGAGTGGCTATTTTCTGTGATAACTTTTGGATTTATTGAAATTGATCAATGATTTTTTATTACATTATAAACCTACAAGTACAGTACAAGGATTTGCATCATATGTTTTGATAAATTCCTTTAAAGAGTAAAAAAATTAACACTTATGCGCAGTACTCCTCCTAGGAGCTGGTAGGCCTTATCTTATCCCACAGGAACATTGCAATCAGATACGAAGCTCTAACTATCTGTAGATATTTTACTGTACATAAATACTTCCTAGTGCTAATTAAATTAAAATAAAATTTTTAAGCAAAAAAGTGCTCCGAATACTCCCCTGTCTACCCTACGTTTTCTAAACTTTTTACATTGATTGATATTCACACAGTGGGCTTTATTTTGTAAAACACTTCCACCTTATTTTTCATGTCAATTGTTTTAAAAATTTCCATTGAAATTTTTTTAAAATAAAGGTGAAATTTATTTTAGAAATAAGAAATAATAAGCAATTCTTAATTCATATCGTCAAGTTCTAAAATATGTTTTTTTTTTTAATTTTTTAAATTGGACTTAATTTTTACCAGACGAGCATGGATGAATCAATTTAGAAAGTGATTTTGAGTCTAACGGTATACTTTAAGGCAGGCGCGGATCCAACTCAAGCTTTTAGGGGAGGAAATAGAATGATTTTCTCAACTACGTTTTTTCTCAACTTACGTTTTAATATAATTTTTCGGAAAGAAATTTTCTTTTTTCCCTCCCCGTGGATCAGCGCCTGCTATTAAGATGGGGATAGGGTGTTCTTTTCTCTACGTTACAATATTTGCACTAACACCACCCAAACCATTTTCATTTTATTTTTTTGTTTTAAGAAAATTTCTAGCCGAGCGAAAACGGAAAATTATTTATTTTCTTTAAAAGGGGAGTTTCACAAACAGAAATTTTTCTTGTCGTAATTTTAACTTCAATGGCGAACAAGTATAGAGAATTACAAAAGCTTAGTATATATTTTCTTCTCCTCTCACCTACGAACTCAGAATTGTGGAAAGAAAAATAGGTTCTAGCTTCTAAATAGAGAAAAGTTGAAATGGATCTTTTACAAAACAGAGTGAATTTTCGTTAATTTTATGTGACATATTGTCAAAATTGTTAAAAGAAGTATAAAGAATTTAAAAGTTGTAGTTAGAATATTTTCCCAAAAAATTCTAAAGGCGACTTTTGTCTCCCCAATGTTTTTCACATTAGTACTCTAAAAGCTAAACACAAAGACATTAAATAACGATTATTAAAAATTTTTCAACTAAATAATTAGAATGATGTAAAAATGTTATAAATATGTTCTGGAACTTTGCAATAAGTTCTTATTTTTTAATTGGAGAAAAATTTTTAAAAAAGATCGGAATTTTTGAGCAAAAAATTAAAATTGAAAAAAGAAATAAATAAAAATCAAAAATAATTGTTTTTTTTTTATTTTTTGTTCGAAATAAAATAATTATTTTTCGATTTAATTTTTTTGCTCAAAAATTTCGAACTTGTTTCTCTTAAATGTCATGATTTTTATTTTTTTTTTATTTTGATGACGTATTAGGAGAATAAAAAGTACAAGTGTTAGATACTTTGAGTAAAAAATTAAATTTAAAAAAATGTTTTTTTTTTAGCAAATAATAAAAAAAAATTGTATTACAAAACTTATAATCGTTACTTTTCGTGATTGAAAATATTGTGTGTTCTTTATTTACTTTAATTTACATACATACCCACAATTTATTTCATACATTTTTTTGTTATTTAAATGCAAACTTTTAATACCCATTTATTAATGTTTAATCCTTCTTTTCAATTTTATTATTTTTTGCAGCTTCCTCGAGGAGCGGTATGGCAACTACTCTTCATATTTTGTGCGGCACTCTACATAAATGGTAAATACCCTCTAATTTATAGCCAAGTTTGTTTTAAAATCTATAAACGAAAAATAAAAAAATAACAATGTTAACTTTAATATTCATATTCACAGGGGTCCGAGCTGATGGAAGAGTTGTATGTTATTACACCAACTGGAGTGTCTATCGTCCAGGCACAGCGAAATTTAATCCACAAAATATAAATCCATATTTGTGTACACATTTGATTTACGCATTTGGAGGATTTACGAAAGACAATCAAATGAAACCATTTGATAAATATCAGGATATTGAACAAGGTATGTATGTTGTATGTTTGTATGTATAAAAAAGTGTTCCATAACATTGTATGTGGTACAAAAACAAAGTTTTTTTTTTAATATTTTCTGGCCACCCCATCAAAGGGACAAAGAATCAAAAAATCATGATTTATGCCTTTAAGCTTTTATAGCAAAAATTGTACACGCATGTTAAAATACACATACTACATACATATAAACAATTGCCAATGAGCTTTTGCCAAATCCTTTATTGCTTTTATTGTTGCTAGTAACAGCAGCTTATGATGAAGATGAATCAATCCTAATATGAATTTTGTTATTTTTCGTCTGTTAACAACATTTTTGTATTTTTAGGTGGTTATGCCAAATTTACTGGCCTGAAAACATACAATAAGCAATTGAAAACTATGATTGCTATTGGTGGCTGGAATGAGGCTTCTTCCCGTTTTTCTCCCTTGGTGGCAAATCCTGAACGTAGACAAAAGTTCATTAAGAATATTTTAAAGTTTTTGAGACAAAATCATTTTGATGGCATTGATTTGGATTGGGAATATCCGGCTCATCGTGAGGGTGGCAAACCACGTGACAGAGATAATTACGCCCAATTTGTACAAGAGTTGAGAGCTGAATTTGAAAGAGAATCAGAAAAGACCGGAAGACCACGTCTGCTACTTACTATGGCTGTGCCTGCTGGCATTGAATACATTGAAAAGGGTTATGATATTCCAAAGTTAAATAAATATTTGGATTGGTTTAATGTACTCACTTATGATTTCCATTCATCCCATGAGCCTTCTGTTAATCATCATGCTCCTCTGTATTCGTTGGAAGAAGAATCTGAATATAATTATGATGCTGAATTAAATATTGTAAGTTTTTTATATAAAGTAGTTTATGAAAAAACAAATATTAATATATCGTCAATTACTTTTCTAGGATTATTCCATTAAATTCTATCTTAATGCTGGTGCTGATCGTGATAAGTTGGTCTTAGGTATACCCACCTATGGTCGTTCCTATACCTTAATTAATGAAGAAAGTACAGAAATTGGCGCTCCTGCTGAAGCTCCGGGTGAACAAGGTGATGCTACACGTGAAAAGGGCTATTTGGCTTACTATGAAATTTGCCAAAATATTAAGGAAGATCCCGAATGGACTGTTGTTCAACCTAATCCTAATGCTATGGGTCCTTATGCTTATCGTCGCAATCAATGGGTAGGCTATGATGATGAAGCTATAGTACGCAAGAAGGCTCAATATGTGGTGGAGAATGGTTTGGGTGGTATAATGTTTTGGGCTATTGATAATGATGATTTCCGTGGCACCTGTACGGGTAAACCTTATCCTTTGATTGAAGCCGCCAAGGAAGCTATGTTGGATGCTTTAGGGTAAGTGACATAACAAAATGAATTAAGGATTTTTAAAACTTAAATCTCTTAATTTATATTTCAGTTTGGGTATCAATGAAGTCTCTAAACCCAGTGCTCCACAGAAACCTTCACGCTCAAGAAGTCGTGAAAACTCTTCATCCACACGTAACCGCATAACTACCACTGAACACAAATTGACTTATGCCGAACGTAAGGGAAGCTCTAAACGTACACAGGCCACACAACAAACTACACGTAGACAACAATCTACCACCACGAGTGCACCAACAAGTATTAAACTAACAGAAGCAGAAGGATCATCATTGTACATAGGAGGCAGGACAACAACTCCACCACCACCCACCACACCGGATCCAGGCACCGGTAAGATATATAATTTATTAGAATTTTAAAACAAAATTTTTAATTTAAATAATTTTTTATTAAAGATTTTAAATGTGAAGAAGAAGGTTTCTTCCAACATCCCAGAGATTGTAAAAAATACTATTGGTGTTTGGATAGTGGACCCTCGGGCTTGGGTATTGTTGCTCACATGTTTACTTGTCCATCGGGTCTTTACTTTAATCCCGCAGCAGATTCTTGTGATTTTGCTAGAAATGTGCCCTGTAAAACTAAAAAGTATGTGGAAACAAATAAAAAAAAAATTACAGAAAATTTTAACATTTTTTTATTTCAGATCAACAACAGCTGCTCCTATAACATCACCAGCTACAACTACCACTACTGCTAGACCCAATCGCTTAACGGCAGCTACCTCAAGACCTACCACCTTCTTTAGAACCACTCCGCGAACAACAACAACCACCACAGAAGCTCCCGAAGAAGATATTGAATATGAGGAGGAAGATGATAATCCACCCTCACCATTTGCTAAACCTAAAGGTTTTGACAAAGATTCCGAAGAAGATCCTAAAGTCATAAAGGAATTAATTGAACTTATACGCAAGGTAGGAGGTGTTGAAGAATTAGAAAAACATCTGTTACGTAAGGATGATGGCAGTATTTCGATTAAGGAAAATAGTTCTAGTAGTTCTAGTTCTCTAACAGCCACCACACCTCCCTCTATTAGTAAATCACTGTATGAAAAAGTTTTAAGTAAACCAAATGCTTTAAATTCCTTCCGCAATCGTTTCACCTCCTCAAGTAGTTTCCGCACAACTAAAACTCAAACAAAAACACAGGACAACACTGAAACCGAGAGCGAGGAATCTCATGAAGCGGACAGCAAGAGTTCAGGAGCTTCGGCTGGTTTTAACAAATACTCCTCGGTATTAAGAAGTAATAGTCGTCAAGGTCCCCAAAGTGAAGGTATTGATAAACTTAGTGAATTTGATGGATTCCTTAAGGAAAAGAAACAATATATTACCATTAATCGTAATCGTGGCACTAAAAAGACTTCTAATGATGAAGTTGACGAAGAAGATGATGTTTCTAATAAATCCAGTACCGAAAGCCATGAAGATGATGTTGAAGAAGAAGAAGAAAATATTAGTGTAAAATCCACCCGTAGACCTTATGCTGCTAGCACACCGGCATACTCTACAATACGCAGATCTAGACCTTCTACAACTACTGAAGCAACACAAGAAGAGGAACAAGAAGAAAAGGAGGTAACTGAACGTAAATCTTATAGTTCATTGAACAGAAGTCGTGTCAGAGGAACTACTACAACGGAATTGCCGGAAGTAACTGAAGTTACCGCAGGATCGTCAAGGTAAGAGTTTTTACTTTCAAGGCTTCTAATAGAAATTATGTAGAAATATTAATTAATATTATTTTCCGATTATATATTAAAATGAATTTTACTAAAAAATTTAGATATTAAATAAAATAGGAGGTATTATAAAATCATATTAATTTAACTGCATACCTTTGGGAATTACTGAATAATTTTATTAAAATGATTAAAATATTTGTATCTTTTTGCAGATATAAATATCTGGAACGTACGCGCCCCACTCGCCCCACAACCGAATCGTCCAATAAAGTTGCTGATGAAGAAGATGATGGCGATGATATAGAATCGGAGAATCAGGAAAATACGGTACATTTTAAGGCTGTAAATATTGAAAATACACGAGAAACACAACAAGATATCACAACAAATACACAAAGAACCTACGCCAGTATAGGTCGCAGGACTACAACAAGCACTACCGCAACACCAGAAACTGAAACTACAACTAGTGCGGCTAAAACAAGAATAATAACAACAACAACAACTACTACTACAGCAACACCCACAACATCTACAACAGAGACTCCATTAACAACTCCTTTAACTATTTTAGAAACCACTACACCTGAATCTATATTAATAACCACAAATATTCCCATAACCACAACTACTAACCCAACCACCACCACTACCACAAAAACTACAACAACGACTTTACCAAATGGTGAAGACGTTTTAGAGTCCCTTACCACTACCACTATAAATCCCAATGAGATCAGTTCTGATATAAATTCCCTTTTAACTGAATCCTCATCCTCTACTTCCTCCTCAAATTCCACTCCTTCTCCAAAAACGGAGTCTGGTCTAGATACAAATGAACAGGATATTGACAGCCAATTGACAACTACTACAGAAACGACTTTATCTTCGACCAAAACTTCAACTGCTATCAATGATAGTGACAATTTAACGAAGACTGAAGACACGGAACAAGAAGAGGTAAATCTAGTAAGTAAACAAAGAAATAAGACATTATATAACACACGTACTAGAACCACCACCACAACAACAACAACACCACCTCCAAAAACAACCACAATAAACTCAGATATTGATACAACACCTAGTAGTTCTACTAATGCCAAGAAAACATTGGGTGTTAGAAGACAACAAATTTTACTAAATCGTTCTTCACAGACGAAGACATCTACGGTCACAACTACAGATATTCCCACTACCACTACAGAATCTGTAAATAATGACTTCCTGGGTACTGTATCTAGTCCAAGACCATTTGGTTTCCCCAAAAGACGCACTAGACCCACCAGTGCAGCTGTCATAACGACCACCACCGAAGAAGTTGTGAAACCAAATGATGAATCTTTAGTTACAAAACAAAAAACTACTTTTAAATTAAATGCGGCCGCTAATAGCCAAACTAAGGTGAGTTCCCAAAATACAATACTCTCTCAAACTGGTAGCGTCCACGAAGCGGAAACTTCCTCTCAACAAGAGCATATACTGCAGGAGGAGAGCGAAGTGACCAGCACTGAGCACCTTAATTCTAAAGACACTAAAGTTGAACATTTCAAAAAGCATGTTGTAGTTGAAGTAGATGGTAATGAGGGTAATAATAACAATAATAGTAATAGTTTAAGGCATGTTAATAATTTAGTTGATAATGATAATAGTAATGTAGATAGTATTAATAATTCCACAACTAAAATTATAAGAACTCACACCATCGTTCACGAAGTAGACGATGATGATGACGATCCTAAAAAACTTTTCACTTGGCGTGATCCCAGACAACCTACTAAACCAACACCGAAAAAGAAAAAACTTGTAGTTACCGAAGTAACTACTGAAGAAAGAATAAGACAAAAAGTAAGTCCTGATCATGTGACGATTGTTAATGTAGTAGACTCTAATGAAAAAGACTCAAGATTTAGTAAAAAAGAGGATATTAATAAGGAAACAGGTAAATATCGCGGTAAAAGTTTGGAAGAATCTTTAGAAAATATTAATTTAGATGAAAATCATGTGGACGATGAAGACGAAGGTAGAGCATTCAGAACTTATACCACCATTAATAGAAGACGTCAACAAACGGAAAAAACAACGGGAATTGGAGATGAAAATAGCGCTGAGAATGGTTTAAGATTTACTGCACAAGTTGTTAAGTCTAGCGAAGAAGGTGATGAGGACTCTTTGAAAACTAAAGTTAAATATCAAACAATAAGAAGAGGTCAAACAACCTCTACTAAAACTATAACTGAGGAAGTTGAAAGTGAAAATGGTTTGAAAACTATAAGCAAAGATGAAGTAAAATCTGAGGAAGACGATGATCAACAAACTAAAACAAAATTCAAATACACCAAAATTACACGTGGTCAAGGTTCTCAAGAAGAAAATGATCAAGCAAATGGAAATTCGAACAATAACTCGCAGGAAGGTGAAGATAATTTGAAAACAAAATTCAAATACACCACAATAACTAGAGGCTCTTCCACCAAGACTGATAAAGAGGAAGAACATGAAAGTGATGACAGTCAAACTAAAACAACATTTAAATATACTAAAATAACAAGAGGTCAAAGTTCTCAAGGTCTAGACAATGAAGAAGAGAGTGACGATAGCACAGTGGTAAGAAAACATAAATACAATACCATTAATAGAGATCATAGTGCTGAAGATAATTCCAATGATGCTGAATTAGATGATAATACTCACACAAAGACTAGTTTCCAATATACCAAAATAACTCGAAGTCAAAGTAAACATGATGAAGATTCTGATAACGCCAGTGACAAAAACTATATCACTTTAAACAGAAATCGTGTAAATCAAAATCAACAAGATTCCCAATTTGATAGTCAAGAACATTATAGTTCTACCGAATCTGGCAGTGAAAAGAAAACTTACACCACTATATCAAGGAATCGAGGAACTGGTAGCACAACTGAAAATATACCCTATAAAGCTATAGTACGCGATAGCCAAGGTGTACGTTTAACTGAAGGAGAATTGTCAGGATTTGTAAAGAATGCCGGAGATTTAGCAGCGATTGAAGAAGCAAAGAGAACTTATCTCACTATTTCAAGAGGTGGACAGATATTGCAAAGTGAAAGTAAAGAAGAAACAGAAGATGAACATGTTAGAGGAGATTCAATGGAATCTATGAGTCTAACTCAAATTGAAAAGAGTACTGACGAAGTGGGAGTGGCAGCTAATATAGATGAAGAAGAATCGTCTGGAGATAAATTTAAATATAAAACTATATCCAGAGGTCAAGGTAGTAAAATAAATGCAGAAGAAACTGAAAGTAACATTTCATTGAAAGAAAATGAAGATAGTTTAAAAACAAAATATACTACTTTAAATAGAGGTTCGAGCAAAGAAGATAAATTAACAGCTGAGGCTGAAACAGCAACAACTACTGAAAAGTCGACTACTACTGAAGCGACTACAACTACATCAACCACTACTGAGGAACCTATAACATCCACAGAAAAAGAAGTAGTAGCAGAAAGCTCCACCGAATTTGTAGCCCCTGAAACCACTAATCCCACAACAACCACTCCAGAACCCTCCACCAGGAAATCTTTATTTAAAAATCGTACCACAAGTGAAACCAATATTAAAGAAACTGAAAACGAAGCAGAAAAGTCTATTGAAGATTCTCAACATCAAGAGCAAGAAGTAACCACAACACAAACAGAACGCAGACGTATTGTTTTTAAGAAAAGACCAACAAGTCAAACCTCAATAACTCAAGAAACTCTGGCAGTTAAGCAAGAAAGTCGAGATGCAAATGTTAAAGAAGAGTCTAAAGGAACAAATGATTCCACACAAACCCAAACATCATTCCGTAGACGTCCGGTTGCAGGAAGAAGACCTTCAGTTATTGAAACTGAAAATAAGGAAACTAAATTGAAATTTGATCGTGGTTCTTTGCACAGTTCCGAAACTGAGACTTTAGAAGAAAATTTGGAAACTACCACACGTCCTACACTGCCAAGAGGTACATATCGTCCCAAGGAAAAGGGAGACTTATCATCTTTATTAGCTTTAGATTTGGCTAAACAATATGGCAACTCTAATCAACAACAATTTGGTATTGGCAAGAGAAGACGACCAGTAGATAGAGCTCAAGTGACAGGTGAAACTCAGGAAGAGATTATCAATAGAAGACGTCTAGCTGGTAGCACGTCTCAAGAAATTACTTCTAATTCGGAAACAATCAATGGTGGCAGTCGAACTACTATAACAAAGAAAAGAATATTTACTAGTAGAACTTCAGGAGATGGTAATGTAAATAGTTCAGAAATATTAGAACATACAGAAGAAAAGAGTGGAGAATCTGCTCTTAAAGGTGAATCTGATACAATAGAACATGCGGAAGAAAAGAGTAAAGGATCTGCACTTAAAGGTGATACCGAGACATTGAATGATGAATCTTTAGAGCACACATTAACTGCAGGCGCTTTAGCCAAAAAACAAGGTACAAAATATCAATTTACACTTGGAAATGAAGCTAGAAAACGTCTAGGAAGTGAAACATCCATCACTGAAAATGAAACTGAGGAGAATAACAAAACTCGTATAATCTCTAGCAACAATCAACAAAGTTCTGCTGGTAGCCAGACTATAAATGGTCGCCGAAGGACTATTATTAGAAAGAGAATACAAACTAACAAAACCGGAGGAGAGGGTAATGCTGTTAGATCAGAAATAACTAAGACTACAGTCAACCGTTTGAATGGTAATTCTGAAAGCAATGAAAGTGCACTTTCTAGCAACGAAAGTAATGAAAGTGGACTATCGAATAACTCTGAAAAATCATCCTTGACAGATTCTAGTACTCTTACAAATACTAAAAAACTTTCATCATCAGAAACTCTAGGTGAATTAGAAAATGAAGCAGCCAAAGGTGATGGTAATTCTAACATAAATTCAAAATTCAATTTTAAATCAAAACAATCTACTGCCACACTAAAAACAAATACATACAGCACTCTTAATCGCAAGAATAATTTTGCCAATAAACGTGTAACTGGAAGTCAAACTGACAAGCACGAGACTGAAACTGAATCGGATTCTTACGAAACAGTAGAAGAAATTTCTGATGAAGAACTAAAATCATTCAAAAATAATCTTTCTTCAAGTACAAAATACCAATCTCGCGATTCATTGAGTTCCGAAAATCAACCAAATTCACGTAGAACTAACTTATCTGGCCGACGCGGTTCAGTTAGCGGCCGTATACCTAGTAAACCCGAAAAATACGAAGAAGTTGAAATCTTGGAAGATGGCTCAAAACGTATTAAAACTACTTACATTGAAACTATTGTAGTCGATGGTAAGCTAAAAACTATTAAGAGAACTAAAACTAAGACAATTATAAAACAAGCTCCAGAATATGAATATGAAACTGATGAAATTTCTTCAACAACCACAACACGAAGACCCATACCACGTAATAGAGGTTCAGCTAGATTCCAAAGTAGTGATTTGTCTTCATTGTTGGCTTTAGATTTGGCTTCAAAATCTCTTAGACGCGAAGAAGGTGATAAGTCTGGATCAAAAACTCGTAGAAAATTAATACGCAAACCGGTAATTGTTAAAGAAGAAGAACATGTTGAAGAATTCGAAGAAGACTTGCCTGCCAGAGTAATAACAAGAACTTCAGCAACCACTGAAGCACCTCAGGTGACAAGTAGAAGAACAAGGCCAACCAGACCTTTAAGAACTACAACTACTACTACTACCACCAAATCTCCTCAGATAATTCATGAACACAATAGAGAAGAGCAAAAAGTGGAGGAGAAAGTCCAAAATGTAGTATCTACCACTAGACGCAATTTTGCTTTAAAACGTCCTGTTAGTACAACTGTCAGAACCACTACAGCGAGACCTATAATTAGCAAAGAAACTGAAGAGGAATATGAACGTACTTCTGCCTTCAAGAAACCAGCTAGTGTTGCAAAAACGATAACGACTACCGAACAAATTACTAAAACTACAATAATACAAAATCAACAAGTTAATGAAAGTCTAAATCGTTTTAAAACTAAATCCTCTGCTACAGAAGCTAAAGGGGAATTAAGCTCCTCACTTACTAGTGAACCTGCAACAACGACAACAAATAAAATTGAAACAACAACTGAATCTGAAACTCCTGAATCAACCACAAAACAAGCAATTGAAACTACACAGACAGCAAATTCAGATCACGATTCCTTAGATACCCTGAAGAATCAATTGGCCAACGCTGTACGCAGTTTAAAATCTGAAACTGAGAAAGTTACTGAAACTGAAGTAATAGATGCTGTAGAAACGAAAAATGCCATAACTTCAGGTTTATCAAATGGACAAGATCTCTCACTTCCCATATACCACAGGCGTAAATACTATCAATATTACAAGGATTCCCCCATTACCTACATTAGTCCAGTTACTATAGCACCCGCGCCTACAGTTGAAACTAATGTTGATATAGCCAAGCAAATCCATGAAGTATTCAATATAAACAACGATCATATACAACCAGAACCAGAGTTATCCGAAGAATTATTAGCTATCAAGGCTATGGAACAAGCTCAGGAAATTAATTCAGAACTGAGTCATTTTTTATTGAAAACCCCCGGGTCAAATTAGGGCACCTGGGGGAGAAATCTCTTGGGTCCACATATGTGTCATCGGCCGAAGAGGTAATGGATGAAAGTGATGTTAGAGAAGCAAATACACTGAAAGACAATGACAAACTAAATGAGGAAGTTCTGAAAAATGCTTTGGAAGTAAATGAAGCCCTTGGTAGAAAAGGCAAAACCTTTAAGACTTTTAGAAAACTTACTACAAAAGATTCCAACGATAAATTATCACAAACTACTGTAGCTGATGCTCCACATGTTAAAATTACATTATTGCAACAAGATGCTATAAAAACTACATCTATTCCCTTGACTAGAAATCGATTTAGATCCACTACTGTTAAGCCGGAAACCACAACCGTAGATGAAATTGACGATGAGATTGCAACGACTGAAAGAAGTAAAACTTTATATACAGCAAGAAATCGTTATAGATCTACTACAGTTAAACCTGAAATTACAACGATTAGTGAAGAAGATGACACTACCAGCACCATCCGGGCAAGCATTAATAGAACAAGACCTTCTAGGTTGCCAATTGGAAAAGAATCTGAAAATCTAGAAACTTCAAAAGTAAATGAACAAGATATTTCAACGACTAGGAGTAAAATTGGTAGAACAAGAGTTACACCCATTACTACGACGGAGTCTGTATTAATAGAAAGTTCTACTTTAACAGAGCAAGATTTAACTTCTAGCACTGAAAGTGAAGAAAATAAATCGACAATTGTAGATAGCACCGACAATAAGGAAGAAAGTGAAACAAATGAATCTTCTACAATAGCAACAGATGTTGCTAAAGATAAACCAACTTCCACTGAAAAATCTGTGACGGAAGAAACTAATGAAGTAGTCGAAAGTACTACTGAAAACCTTCCCCAAGGATCAAACGAATCCACTTCTATCCCTGAAGAAACTACCACAGTAACTTCGAATTCCAGAAAAGTCATATTAAGAAAACGAATACGACTTACTACCACAGTACCAACGGAAGAAATAACTACCGAAACTTCAACTTCATTAAACTTAGTTAATGATTTCACTACACTTAAACCCAAAGTACTTACTGAGAACTCTAATATAATTGAAACCGAATCTTTAACTGAAAAAGTAACAAATAGAACCAAAATAAATCGTCCTTTAATTAAATCAACCACAAACAAATCAATAGACGATGAAGAAACTTTAACAGATTCAACTACAAGAAGATCTTTTAACCGCTTACGTTCAACAACTCCAAAGACATCAGACGTAGAAGAAGAACAAACTTCGGAATTATCGAACATAGAAACTACCACACGTAAAAGTATTCTATTAGCTAATCGTCAAAGAGGATTAAATACTCTTAATCGTTTCAGGACAACTACTGCTAAAAGTAATGAAATTGATTTAGATGAAAGTGAGGAAACTACTGAAGATAATTCTAAAGTTTCTACTGTTCGTAAAAATCCATTGCTTGCCAATCGCTCAAGAGGTTTATCCACCCCAACTACAACTGAAGAACCTACGACCACTGATGCTACTACCAGACGTTCATTTAATCGTTTAATAAGATATCGCACAACAACACCGGAACCAAATGATGAAGATGGTGTGGAAGACAAGGAAGAAGAACCACAAAATATAGAAACTTCAACTCTTCGTACCCAAAAATTAAATATCATTCCTACCAGACGTTCTTTCACTACTATCAATAAACAACGAATTGCAACTACCGAATCTGTAACAGAAGTAGCTGATAGTACATTGGAAAATGAAGAATCTAATACTAAACTAACTTCACCAACAAGACGACCTTTTGCTGGTTTTACAAGACCCACAACTGCTACTGCAGCTGGACGTACATTTGGTGTAAATCGTCTTAGAGTTTCAACCACCGAATCTAATACTGAAGAAATTGTTAGCACAATAGAAAGTGAAAGTGAGACAAAAACAAATTCAGAACTTGCCAACAAACGTATTTTACCTACAAGAAGACCATTTGCTGGTTTGAATAGACCTAGCATAACCACTACCCAAGCAACAATTGATGCAGAAACCAGCACAATAGATAATGACAAACGTATTTTGCCCACTAGAAAATCATTTGGTGGTTTCACTCGCCCTACTGCAAGTACCACAGAAACTGTAAGTGATGAAGAAATAATTACCTTCGAGATTAAAGAGGATGGTTCTGGAAAAGAAGAAGTTGCAACTAAACATACATTGCCAACAGTAAGACCTACCTCTGAAGCTACCGAAACTACCACGAAAGAAGGTGATAATACAGAAGATTACGAAGAGGTTACTACTGAAAGTTTCTTGAGCACAAGAAGACCACTTGTTAGTCTTAACCTTCCTATAACTACTACTACTAAAGATGATTCCTCTACATCGAGCACAACAGAAACTACAATTAAGGAAGAAAATAGCACTTTAGAAAAAGAGGAGGATAGTACTGTGAGTGACGAAACTACTACAAGGCGTACTTTGGCTACCAGAAGACCATTAGTTGGTCTCACTAGAACAACCACTACAGAGGCTACAATTGAAGAAGATGATAGTACGGTAGAGAATAATGTGGATATTTCTGTAAGTGAAGAAAGTACTACTAGACGTACTTTGGTTAACAGAAGACCATTAGTTGGTCTGACTAGGCCAACCACTACAGAAGCCACAACCACAGATACTTCTGTAATTGAAGAAGTTACTACCAAACGCACCTTAGGTACAAGAAGGCCATTGTCGGGTTTCTCTAGGACAACCACTCCAAAAGCCACCGACGCAGAAGAAAATAGTACATTAGAAAAAGATGAGGATAGTTCCGCAACTGAAGAAACTACTACCAAACGTACCGTGCCTACAAGAAGACCATTTGGTGGTTTTACACGACCTACAACAACCACCACTGAGGCCTCTGTCGATGAAGCAGATAGCACGTTGGAAAACACTGAAAATAGTTCTACAAAGCAAGAAGCTACTACCAAACGTACTGTGATTACAAGACGACCATTTGGTGGTTTCTCCAGACCTACTACCACTACAGAAGCAACAATCGAGGAAGATAATAGCACAAGAGAAAATATTAAAGAGGTTACCACCAAGCGCACTTTAGTCACAAGAAGACCATTTGGTGGTTTCAATAGACCTACAACAACCACTACTGAAGCAGCAGTCGAAGCAACAGATAGTACTGTTGAGGCTAAGACAGAAGATAACAAGTCTGCAGAAGTTTCTACACAACGTACTTTGACCGCAAGAAGACCTTTTGGTGGCTTTAATCGATCTACTCTAACAAAATCATCACAAACTGGTCGTTCCTTTGGTGCTAATAAATTAAAATCATCTACCTCGGAATCTGTCACAGAAGATAACACTATTGAAAGCGACAATGAAGACACTACAAATGTAGAAGTTACTACAAAAAGTACTTTACCAACAAGAAGACCATTTGGAGGATTTACTCGCCCAACCACAATCACAACTGAAGCTACAACCAAAGTGAGCGATAGTACTAATGAAGAGGAAGTATCTACTAAACGTACTTTATTAACAAGAAGACCTTTCGCTGGCTTAACTCGACCCACAACTACTACTACCGAAACAGCTCTAGAAGAAAGTACAACAGAGAGTGCCATACTGGAAGATCATGAAACTTCTACAAGGCGTACTTTCCCAACTCGAAAAACATTTGGTATTTTGAATAGATCAAGTACAACTGAAAGTAATACTGAGTCTTCACTTAAAATAAGCACTGAAGAAAGTTTGACGGAAGTATCTACGGAGAGTAAAGAATCAACAACAGATAGTTCATCTACCGGTACAACTAAAAATTCTATTAATTTGGAAGAAGAATCTAAAACCTCAATTGAATCAACTACAGATGAAATAAGCTTTGAAACATCGACTTCTAAGACAGAGGAAGAAACATCTACTCCACGTCGTAAAATTATAATACGTAAACGTATACGCTTGCCAACTGCCGCAACAACAACGGCGTCACCTAACTTAGATGAGACGAAAAGTACGGAAAGAGAAACCACAACTAATGTTAATAAAGAAACAAATGAAGATGTAAATAACAAGGACAATGAGGAACAAGAAACTACTGATAATGATGTTGAAGATAATGAGGAAAATACAACAGAAAGAAAACTATTAACAACTCCTACACGTCGCTCTTTTATACAAAAAAGACCCATATCTACAACAACAGAAACCATTACTACATCTACTGAAGAAGCTTATGATTTGAAGGAGACTACTACCACAAGAAAATTGTTATTACCCACCAACCGCTCAAGAGTCTTATTCGGAAGAACCACAACAAAAGCCCCAACAACTGATGAAACCTCTGAGAGTGAAAAAGAAGAAGAAACGTCTTCAACTCCTACACAAAGTGATACTACCACTCGAAGAACATTCAATAGACTTAATCGTTTCCAAACAACGACAACAGAATCCCCTGGAAAGACGAATAAAAAGGAGCAAGAAGTAGAGATTAACAATGAATCCACTACTAGAAGAACTTTTGCAAGACTTAATCGATTCCAAACCACAACAGAATCCTCTCTCAGTGCTGAACATGAAGACTTAGAAACAACTTCAACTGAGGCTACCACCCGAAGAAACTTTAACCGATTTAATCAATTCAAAACCACTACAAAGTCTCCCCTAAGTAATACAGAATCTAATAACAAAAATGATGAAGATGAAACTGAAAAACCCGTAGAAGTCTCAACACGTCGTACTTTGGCTACATTTAGTCAACGACAACGATTAAATGTAAACTCTAGACCTCAAATTCAAATAACTACTCAAAGGTCTCGTCTAAATATCAATAGAAATCTATATAATCGTAACAATGAACAAAATGAAGAAGAAGACGAGGCTGATTTTAATAAAGAAGACAATGAAGAAATAACCACGCGTCGTACTTTTGGCAACTTCCGACAACAACGTATTAACTCCAATTCCCAAGGACAAATACAGACAAAAGCAACCTTAAAACCTTTTAATTTCAATAGACCACAGTTTAAACGACCCGTATTTAAGAGACCTCAAACGGAAGAAGAAGAGGAGTATGATGAGGATGATATTAACTCAGATGAAGAATACACTGAAGACGAAGAAGGAGAAGAAGAACAAACAACAACTCATGAAAATAAAAACCAACTTGCCAGTCAAGAACTTGCCTCTAAGGAACCTAGTTCCACATTATTAACTCTACGTAATCGCGTTAAATTAGGACAAACTCAGGTTATAGATAACGAACAAGGACTAGTGAACGATAAACTTAAAAACTTAATAAACACTAGGGCCAAGACACAAACCGGTACAACTGATACCTCTAAATCCTCTGAACTAACAACAGAGGATAACGATAATGAGGTGGCCATAACAACAACAAAAACTGCACTTACTAACAGGTTTGGTACTAATCGTAGCACTAGCACCGTAGCCAATTATTTAAATAGAATTAAAACTAATTTAAGTCAAACGAATATTACTAACCAGGCACCTAGTCATATAAATCAAGATAATGATGATGATAATAATAATGTTAAGTTAGAAAATGAAAAAGATTATGATAATGAAGATGAAGAAGATGAAAATGAAAATGATGAGGAAAAATCCGAAGCTAGTAATAGTAATAAGTTTAATGTCAATGATAATGATTATATTAATAATGTTAATAAGGGCGATGATAATGATTCTAAACGACGTTTTCAGAAATATCAATTTCAACGTAGAACTACAACAACATCAACCACAACTTCAACAACGACAACAACAACCACTGAAAAACCCCTAGAAGTTAAAGAAGATAATGTTGATGCTACTAAAGAGGGTGCCGCTAAAGCTCAGGTAAATGTTAATGAAGATAATGAAAGTGAAAAGGAAATCAGCACAAATATACCCGAAACAACTGCACCCATTACAACAGAGATTTCCTCTAGTCCGGCTACACCTTTGCCAAGACGTATTAAAGTCTTAAAACTAAAACGTCCATTAGTCTCAAATAGTAATAATACAAATAGCAATATCACTGCCAATGCAAATGCAAGTAGTGTCACTAATTTAAATGCTACTACCCACACTGAAACCCAAAATATAGTTAAACTTAGTAGTGTTAGTGAAGTAGATTCACAAATAGTTAAAACTCAAACACTAACAGAAACAAATGAAATCACTGAAACACAAACTGCTATACCACCACCATCACAAACCTCACCCACACCCAAACGCATACGCAAGGTTATACGTAAATTAATAAGACCGGCAAATCGCACTGTGGAGAGTACAAATGAAACGGAAAGTGAAAAGTCAGTAACGACTACGACGACTTTGTTGCAACGAAGGCAGAATATAACCAGATTTGGTTTCAATCGTAGCTCCAAATTTAATGTAATAGAAAATGAAAATAAAACTGCAGTGGAAAAGGAAGATAGCAGTGAGGAAGATGATGAGGTGGAGAATGAAGAAAAAGAAAACGAAAATGAAGAAAAGAAATCTGAGGTTTTAACGGAACGAGGAAGAAATAGATTTACTTTGCCCACAGGTGTAACTAGCACCACTAGGGCTAACTTGTTTGGTACAGCAAATCGAAATAGATTCGGTAATAGACTTCAATCTTCATCATCGACAACAGAGGGTTCTAAAACAACGGAAGGTAATGAAGAAGTCTATGATGAGGAGGAAGAGGAGGAGGATGATGAAGAAGAAGAGGATAGCGATGAAGAAGATGAAACTGTATTAACAACTACATCTAAACCAGTTGATAGTACAAATTATACATCAACAAATCGTTTTAGATTCTCTAGACCGACAGCTACTACAACAGAGAGTAGCTCTGTAACTAAAGATGAAACTGAAAATACTAACTCCTCGGAATTAGAAACTACCACTCTTGAAGAAGAAGGAGAAGAAAAACAGACTTCTAAGGAATCTACAGCAACTAGACTTTTGAATTTACAAAAGCTGCGCAATAAAATCAAAACTGAACAAACTGTACAACAAGAAGAAGGTGTACTTAGTGACCGCTTTAAGACCAAAAAGACGGGTGATAATGAAGGAGAAGAAGAAGCAACCGATGATCCTTTACTTAAATTGCGCAATAAAGTAAAACAAGATTTAGCTAAAGGCAATCAGGAGGAAGGAATTTTAAGTACCCGTCTAAAATCTACGAAAGTATCTAGTGATGAAGATGAATTAGAAAAGGATGATCCTTTGTTAAAACTACGCAACAAGGTTAAACAAGATTTGGTAAAGGGCAATCAAGTGGAAGGGGTATTAAGCGATCGTTTGAAAAACTCTAAAGCAGCTAGTGAAGAGGAGGAATTGGAAAAAGATGATCCTTTGCTAAAACTGCGTAATAAAGTTAAACAAGATTTGGCCAAAGGCAATCAAGTGGAAGGAGTCTTAAGTGATCGTCTGAAGAATGTAAAATCTGAAACGGATACTGAAGATAAGGATGATCCCTTGTTAAAACTACGTAACAAAGTAAAACAAGATCTGGCCAAGGGCAGTCAAGAAGAAGGAGTGGTTAGTGTTAAATTAAAGAAACTTTTAGATACTAAAAACATTACTGCTACCACGTTAAAAGTGGATGATTCTGAAAGTGATACGCCCACCACACAAGATAGCTTAAATTTACAAAAGATACGTGGTAAGGTACAAACTAATCTAGCCAAGGGAGAACAAGAAGAGGGTGTAGTAAGTTCTAGACTTAAGAAACTATTAGCGGAAAGGACAAGTTCTACGCTAATACGTTCCAACAGTGTTGAAGAAGATGACGAAAGTGAAACTACCACCACAAACGAACTAAAAGAAAGCTCAGGAGAAAGTGATTTAATAGAATCTAATAAACCACTTGCACCTAGAAAACCATTTGTCCCCAGAACCAGATTAACTCCAGTTGACAATGAGAGTCAAACTGAAAAAGAAACACAATCAGGAGAAGTTGTAGAATCAACTACTACGGCTCCTAGAGAGAGACCTACTTTCCGTCGTAAACTTATAGCCAAGAGACCTTATATTCCCACCAAGCCTCCCTTAAGTGCTTTAAGTACCACCACAATTAAAATTCCCACAACCAAAGGCAAGAAGAAATATGTCAGACGTAAATTTGGTCGATTCCATCCATTCAATGCCAGTAATCGTAATACCGGAGAAGGTTTTGTACGTAAAGATCCTAGAGGCAATATATTGCCAGGAACAGATCGTTTTAAAATAGAAGGTTCGGCTGGTGGTAATAGTGGTGAAAGTGAAGATTATGAAGAATATGATGAAGAAGAGGGCGAGGAAGAGGAGGAGGAAGAAGTTGAAAAAACTAAACAGTCTATAGTGACAAAACCTGTACAACCAAATAAACCCATCATAGCCAGACCACCTGGTTTGTTTAACAGACCTCAAAATTCGATACTAAGAAAACCTCCAACACAGTCTAAAGAACAGGGTTCGGGTGACAATGAAGATGAAGAAGACGAAGAAGAAGATGAGGATGAAGATGAGGACGAAGAAGAGGATGAAGAGGAGGAGGAAAATCCTCAAGAACCAGATAAAATCATTACAAACCGTCCTAGCTATAAACCCAAAGACAATCGTATACCCCCCGGTTCTAGACCTTCGCTAACAACAACACCTACAATTAAAAAACCTTATACTCCATCTCGCGTCGCCAATACTCCATACAGACCAGGTGCAGTGCCTACCACTACACCCGGCAACCGAGGTAATCGTTTTGGTGTTTCTTCCAGATCTACGGTAAAACCACGTGTTGTAAATCGTCCTTTAGGCGTTTCTGTACCAAATCTAACCATTAAACCAGTGGCTAATGATTATGAACGTACTACTGTACTAATACCTACTAAACCAGCGCCATTTATTAATCCTAATACAAGAGCTTACGAACGCAAATATACCGGACCAACTACAGAGTCTCCGCTCGACTCTAACAATGACAATAACCCTCTGATTGAAGATTTGAATATTGAGGCATTGAATGCCCGTAACAAGAAAATATTCGACATAAACAGTAAAAAACACACAACTCTTAAGCCAAAGGTAGTCATACCGGTGGCTAAACTAAACGATAACACACAACAAACAAACACAGAATTTGAAAATGATGACGATTATCAATCATCTGTGAATGGCTTTGCCACCACCATTACTTCAAACACCAATACACAACATCAACAACAACAACAAGAACAATCAGCAACACTGGATAACACCATTATTGGCACTCAAAACACTGACGATGCAAATCTAAGTAATCTTAACAATCTTAATGAAATTTCTTCACAGGATGGCTTTACAACCACACCATCGCCCAGTACAACCTTATTGCATATCTTCACCTTGTCGGATAGTGAGCAGACCACACCGAATCCGTTAACGGTACCCCGTCTCATAGCAGAGAGAGTAAAACCGAAACATAAAGTGGTCGAAATCAATCGTATTGTCGAGGTTAACTCTAAAGAAGAGAAATTGAGGCGCAAATCAAAGGCCAATATTATTATACCTATAGAGGGTTCACAAACATATAAGGTTGAGTCCTTACCCCATGTTGAACAATTGGGAGAGATAAGTGTAGTTAAATATGTGCACCAGGTAGATGGTAGTGATATAACTATTGAAGGACGTAGCACAGTAACTGATTATACTCCTACCGAACCCACTGTACCTTGGGCATCGCAGCCAGTACGTCATACTTTGCCCGAAGGTAGAGTAGAGGAACGTTTCGGCAAAGCTTTGGTACCCGAAGTAATCAGAGAAGCCATAGAAACGTCGACCATTTCATTGGAAGGTCTATTTGAAAGTGCTCGCAAAGGTAAGGTCTTAAATACAATAGATGATGCGACATTTGTCAAACACGAAGCCACAACTGAAAGTGCTGTAGTAAGTGAATTAATAGCTACAACAGAAAGCTCTAATAACTATCGCGTAGAAATCGCAAATGAAAAATCTGATGTGAATAAAGCTACATCAGCAGCTGAAGGTTTTAGCATTTTAAAATCAATAGCCTTTGATACGGCCAAAATTAATTTAGAACCAAATAGTAAAGAAACTGAAACTACCTCAAACTTAAATTCTTCAACATTGACCACTTCAAATTCGGTAAGCTCCTCTTCTGCTACGAATACAAATCATGAAGAAAAACTAGAGTATTCAAGCGTACCTGTTCTAACCACAACACCGGCACCCGAGATTCTCCATGTAGAGTCATCGACCGTAGCCACGGAGGAGACAAAAGCCACGACTGTAGCAGCTGCTTTATTCCCACAATATGTAAGACCCATAGTACCCTTATTACGTCCTGAATCCAATGAATCCTCACCCCTTGTTATATCCATAGCTAATCTAGACAAAGTCATACTCAGTAAAGTGAGAAAAATGGTTGATGGCGTAGAAGTGGAAGAAGATGAACAACAACAACAGCAACAAGAACCACAACCACAAACTCCACCACAAATAGAGAACAACATAATCCCCCAATCCCAAACTGAAACCCCTGAAACTTTAACAGCCACCACCACCTCCATTAATGTCCTTAACAATAACAACAGCGATCAAACTCTTGAAACTCAAACACAACAACACTCTGAAATAAACGATTCTAATGGAGCCTTCTCCAGTCGTTTAGCTTCCGTTATAAAAGCTCCTCTATTGAATTCTCTAAATCAAATTGAAAAACAAGTCGTAAGCATTAAAAATACCTCAGATAGTCCTTTGGATCATGTCGAAGAAGTAACACAAACTGAGCTTTATACTATAAATGAGGGTAGTGTTGGTAGTACAACAAGTAGCACTATTGGCAGTAAAATTAGTGAAACAGTTAGTTATAGTTCCGAAACGACAGTGGTACGTCGTAAACAACCGCGTAAAGCAAAATCGAGAAAGTTTAAGAATAAACACAATACAACTTTCACAACGATCGCACCAGCCACAGAATTATTTAGTCAGTGAGATTTAAAGTAAATTAGAAATAGGGTTTAAGGTTCTCTTTGTAAGTTATAAATACATACAAAAAAGCTCTGTAATTAAATGAACTTTTAAAGATTTAAAATACAGCTTTAGTAAAAGTGTTGAGAAAAAGAAAGCTGTTTATTGTTTATAGTAGTTAAGAATTATCGAAAAATAAAAAAGCTTAAAAGCTTTATGTATATAACTTATTAAAAAGCTTTACATATATATAATTGCTTGTACCAATTTGATCAAATTAAGCATAAATTAAAAGGTTATTTGACAATTTGTTTAATGTTTGCTTAGACTTTAAAAATTCTAAATTCATATTTACACTTTTTAATTTATGTAAAAGTTTATGACTCTTTTAACTTTACAATAAAGCTTTTAAGCTTTTTTCTTTTTACTTGTAATCATATTTATATGCATATATTTTTTTATATTCTTTTAACTTAATTTCTCTAGTCTTACATTTAAAGAAATTATTTTTTATGTTTGCTTTCTTTTCTTTAATCTGTTTTTTTTTTTTTTATAATTTTTAACATAAATTGTAAATAATTCTGTATTTATCATTTTATTGTTTAAAAACAATCAAATAATTGGCTGCGTTTGCTTGTTGTGCTTATTTCGTAATTTTGAAAACAAATTCATCTAACAGAGCTTTTTTTCGACTAGAATTATTAAGGAATTTAACCAACGAAAACTGTTTGTTGTTCATTATTAAACAAAAAGACAACCAACCATTGTTACTCAAAAAATTTGCCATAATTTCTATCTATCTATTAATTTTTTTTTCTTTTATAATAATATTTAATGAAAAAATCTTAACAAATGTTTAAAATTTTGGTACAGTTTTGTGTAAAAAAAAAAATACAATTTTACTGTTTAATATTATTTTATATATCCTTTTTTATTTATATAAAACTAAATTTCTTAATTAATTTTAATTATTTTATATTATTTTTATTTTTTTTTTTTTCTTTAACCCCACTGTACTCTATTTTTTTAGTTGTAAAAATTTTATAATTTATACACAATTTACTTTATAATTAATTAATAATAAAAAATCAGACAAATTTTTTATAAAAAAATATATTTGTAATATAAATATAAACAACAAAAAATACACACACACCCTTTTTTATTTTCAATTCCAATTTTATTATACTTTTTTATATATATAAACACAAATATGTATTTATACCCATTTTCTTTTTATTCGACAGCTGGGTTCCTATAGTTATTGGAATTACAGGTTTTGGCATTGAATCTACTTATAAAAATATTTTTTTAAGGAATCAAAAATATTTTTGTGTATATTTTCTACAAAAACCTGTAATTCTTTAAGTATTGGTACCAACTCTTTTTTGTTTGTATATTTCGGCCTGTACATATTATTTGATAATATTATTTGACTGCACTTTTTCTTATTTTTTTATTTCTATTTTAATCTCTATGATTTATCCTTTTTTTCGTAGATTTCTAGCTTAAATTTTTATTTTTCTATTGGTATGTATTAAATAAAATATTATATTCATTAACCATCTTCATTATACTTTTATAACATTTGGAAATTGATAACATTTGAAAAACCTTTTATGATATTTGGAACGAAAATTATGTTGTTTTTTAGTGTAATTGTTTTATTTTGGCGTTCTTAATACTCTACACCACCACCAGCATAGACGGTAGGGGTATTATATTATATCGCATATAAACAATTATCCAAAATCCATCTTAAAGTATACCAATCGTCTCAGTCTGACTAGGGATTGCAATCCCGATACCGAAAATCTCAAGATTAAAAGAAAAAAAAACCCGGGATTTCAATTTAGAGAAATATAATACAATGGCACACGCAGCTGTGGCTACATAAAAATATTTGCAGATAGGTTTCAAAATTATTTTAAATGTATTTAATTGATTAATCGATCGATAACACTTTCTTGGAATTTTAAAATTAAGAATGTTGCACTATATATTGAAGCAAAAAATATATAGAGCAACGTTCTTGATGTTAAAAATCGTGATTTATCGTTTGAAATGAAGTCAATTCAATTAATACAATCGACTTAGAAACTCCGTGTCACAGAAATTTTCTTTCATTTTGTAACTTTGTGTAATAAGAACTTTATGTTTTGCCTTTTAAAATATAAATTAATTTATTTAATTTTTTAACATTTTTTTCTTATATTTAAAATTTCCCGAAATTTCCCGATATACAGGGATTTGAAATTATAAAATCCGGCATTCCGGGATTTAGAAAAACCAGTGCCGTTTGGCATCCCTAGTCTTGGCTGACTATATCTTTTTTACTCGTTTTTTTTTTTTTTTAGTTTTTTATGACTTTTTGTACTAATGTATATTATAAGGTGATCGACTTGGTATTCTAACCGGGTTTTTCAGTCAACGTGAGGTTTCATGTCTACTGTTATAAATTTTAAAAATACAAAAACAATAAATATATTTTTATATATATTGAAATATTTTCAGACATATGGCAGTACGACATGATAGCATACCTTTTAAATCCTCCAACTGATTTCTAATGTTTCAAAAATTTAGTTAAAGGTTAAATTTTAATTAATTCAGTAGAATTTAAATAAGTTATTAGTATTAATTATATTTAATGAAAATTTTTTATCTCTTGTAAAAATATTACGGGTGGTATTTTTACACCCAATTAAATGTTTTATCTAATTTTCTTCGTATTATAAAACTTTCACCTATAGAACGTTGCTATTGAGACAGATCTCCATATTAAGCCATTATTTCTGCTTATTTTTAAGTAAAAATTAATGTAATTTTTTCATGATTATTTTTCTACAAGAATAATTATATTTATTAAATAATTATAATTAATAATTATTCTATAATTATTATTCTAAATAATTTTAACTTCAATATTATAAAATTTATTGATTTTTCTTTTTAAATAAAAGTGCCACCGGTTTTTCCAAATATATTTCCACATGGATTATTTTATTCGTAGTGTTATCGGCATTATATAATGAAACGAGCTAAACGCGAAAACAAACATTTAAAAGCTTTAAAAACAATAGGCCCATAACGACCATCGGCACTAGTATTATCTGCGTGTCAAATTTCGTGAAAATTGTCGGAGCCGCTTAAGAGTTTTTAAAAATGGGGGTTAAAATGTGGCGGTGACATCCACGCGAGATCTAACATAGCCTATAACCACCTCCGGCACTAGTACTATCTGTGTATCTCAAATTTCTTGAAAATCGATGTAGCCGTTAGTAGAAATAAATTTCTATTTTGCACTATTTAAATTTTATTCTGTATATTTATTATAAAATATACCCTAAACCATTGAGCATAAAAATTCGGGAATAAAAATATTTACTAATTGTAAAATAATTCAAAAATAATATGTAGGTGATTTTATGCACTTTAGAGCGATTTCCAAGAGTGGGTTTATAAGGGAGCTATGGTATATTATAGACCGATTCCCCTTATACTTTATAATGTTGTTTATACTTACTTAAAACATATTTGTGTCGAATATCATCATGATAATAACATTTGTATGGGAATTACGCGCGTTAAATGAATTTTCTATTAACTAATTTCAAATAGGCTTCGCTCTTATAAAATAAAGGTCTTACGTTGAATCATCAAAATTGCAACCTGTACTTCGTGCACTAGTTTTTTTGATCTTATAAGAGAATCTGAAGTGTTTCTGATAACACCATTTCATGAACTAATGATTTTAGAACATATACTAATATTTTTCCTGGGTATTTTTTTTCCTATCATGTATGTTCTGGAAACCGAATGTTTTCAAATAGAATCAATTTAAAAGGTTGTGATAAATTTCAATTGATTTAAAAAATCAATTTTGCAGCAATGATTTTTTTTATTTGAAAAATGTGGCTCATGTGAAAAATAACAAATTAATTTTAGAGAAATATAAAAAATTATTTATTAAAATCTAATCCAGTAAAGAAAATGTTATTTTTTTGAAAACTCTTGATCGATTTTTTGCTGGGTAAAAAAAAAAGTAATTAGAATCAAATTTTTATTAATAAGCAAAACGATACTTTTGGTAGATCTAATATTCGTCTCATAGTGTTATTCGATTCAGAGAACTCAAGCACTTTAAACTTGATCGAAACTTGAATTTCGTCACTTTTATGTTATTTTATTTCTAAAGGAAATAAGTTAATTAAATTAATTAAATTTGTTGCAATATCCAGTAATCTGTAATTTTTACAATTATTTAACTGAAAGTTATCTAATATGGGTCATTAGTTTCAAATGTCACATCAAACAATTATTGTGAAGAGCTAGTATTTCCTATAAATTCTTCAATTAAAAATTTCAAAATTCTTTCTCAAATAAAAATTCAATTAAATGTCAAACATTTTTAAAATTCCATAGAAATACAACTTAGTAACATATTTCACTTATCTCTTGAGATCACTTAACATTTATTTCAGTTGATCTTTAAAATGTTCATCAACAGCATCTTTAGTTAATTTTTAGCAGTGACGCAGCTGTGGCCATTAATTTAAACAAATTGCATCATATACAAACACCAGCACACTTTCAACATTTTTTTACATTCCAATCATAAGTATGATTATGCTTTAACCATTAAACAATACTTTTATATAAAAAAATAACAATTTATATAGTAAATCCATAAATTAAAGATGATGATGTTGATATTGTTGTTGTAAAATATAAATTGAAGACGGGCATGAATGAAATTCCAAGCATCGATGATGATTAAAAGTATTTAATAAAAAATATGCGGTCATATTGAAAAGTTTCAGCTGTTTTTTCTCTTTTAATCAAAATGAAAAAAATTTATGTAGAAAAAGAAAGATGTAAAAAAATACACTTATATGCGTGTATAGTTGATCTTTGCTATTGTGTAATATATTATGGTGGATTATAAAAAAAACACCACAGAAATTAATATTGCAAAATGATGACCAGTCAGTCACATTGTGGTTAAAAACCCTAAACATTTATTTTTCTTGTTTTGAATGATAAAAAAAATCACATACAAATTTATTGCCTTGAATTATTTGAATCTTTTGCTTAAATTAAAAGTAAAAGATTTACTAAAAAAAACAGTTGCTATTTTATCACAACATGTCTTATAAAAGACAGTCATGTGCCTGAAACTCCTATCAAGAGGTTTCATTTTACGCATAAAATACAAACAACTAAGCAAATATAC
>MINK01172027.1:10732-37850 GCA_001735545.1 Phormia regina
AGTAGGCGCTTGTTTTAGACCCAACAGTTATCATAAAGCCATCAATAACAGTTGTAATATTTAGTAATCAATGACTACTTACCCGGGACTCATTTTCAGTTATATAATTATAGAATATTTTAACATTATATTTAGTAATGATTTACTACTTTATTATCTTCAGATAAACGAAATAGTAGTTAATTGGAATATCTCCATTACATTAAAACTTATAATACTATATATCATAAGAAACATTTTGTAACTTCTATCACTGTAACTTCTTACTAAATGAAAAAGAGAAGGAGCCAGTAACTTTTATATAGTAAAATTTATTAGTTCAACACCAATTCCCATAACTACTAGGTTAAGTTATGTAAATGTAAAAAAATAAAAATAACATCGTAAACTCTTCAGCATTTAACAGCAACAATGAGATGCTAGAATTAATCACGAATAAAAACTAAAAGACCCTGTTAAGAGCTGTAAATGAAGATGTTTGCCTCTAGGCCAACCACCTACAAATAATATTTTTCATTATAAAAGTGATTATATGAGAAATTGTTTTTTTTTTGTAAGTCCATATAAACATGTTGCACACTACTTGCAAATAGTAGGATGGAGGTCTGTAAGAGAAATTAAAAGTTTTAATTTTAAGAGTTTCATTATGAGATGTAAAAGGTTTTTTTCCTCTTGTAACAATTAGACAATTAGATATTCTTTAGGGTTTTCAAATTCAATTATTGACCATAGTATGGTTAAAGCAGGGATGTTAATCTTATATTTAAGTTATTTAAATTCTATTTATTCTAACAGTTTACAAAAAATAGGATCTGTTCTTTTTCATTAGATCTTAATAAATAAAATAAGTTTAAAATCGAATGCACTAATAGCTATTTTTACTAAGATATGATGATCTTAGCGTCCTCTGCGTAATGGCGCAGTATCAATATATTTTGGAAATAAATCTAACTTCTGATCGGAAGTTAGAGTTATTTTCATGTATTTTGATGAAAATTGGAATAGGCGTAGCAGAGGAGTGTACAATGTTATGTATGGAAGGGGGCACAACAAATCCCTCGGAGCTAAAGGGGCTCAAAGTTAGGTATCTCTGACATACAAAATGTTTAATTGCTTCCCAAATGTTTGTTTCTCGACCAATTTTAAAGACCAATAATAAATAAGATAAGATCAATTAAACCATGCTTACATGTCCTTTTCAACTGTTATAGTTTTCGAGTTATTTGGGTTTGAATTTTTAAGCACCATAATTTTTAATGTTTTTGGTCCAATTTTTTCATTATGTCCTAGTATTTCCGACCGATTTTATTAGTTTTTTTTCTTAACTAGTTAAAGAATAAAATTATCTATTGAATAAAAAAATTTAAGTCAATATCTTTACCGAGTCCAAAAATAAACGATTTTGAATTTAAAGAGACGACTTTTTGTTCTTTTTTTAGCCGAAAAAGTATCTACTCTCTCTTTTTTATCTACAATAAAATTTTCTGTCGCAGCATATAATAATTTTGCAATTTTCTGAAAGGTAACTTCACAGAGATGACTTTAGGATAAAAAACAAGCCCAATAACGCAATTGGTCATGGTACACACCCTCCCGAATTTGGATGATATTAATAAATTATTAATTGATTTTGCTTCAATCATCAAAATGATAATATTAATAACTATAACTATAATATTAATAATAATTCAGAGCAGAAAATTTTTGAAAAATTACTAAACTTTAATTTATTCCTTTATTTTAATAGACAAATTTTTAATTCTTCTTTATATATCAGTTTTCAAAAATGTCAATTTATTTAATTAATAATTTTATTGAAAATTATTTGAATATTTTTTTCTGTGTCATTTTATATGAAAGTTTTGACTTTAGACCCAAATCCAAAAGCACCAATCGACAAGCGGCATATAGTTTAAGAATCTTCAAAATCTACGGTACTTCGTAAAAATGTGGCTTTTCGCCATTTGTTTTTTGGAAATAGTGGAATTTCGGTTGCAAATACTTATAGTTTTTTTCACTTTCTCATTTCATTAGAAAAAATTAGAAATTAGAAAAAATTTTCCTCATCTAAATAACATTGCTTAGCTGACATAATTCATCGTTACATAGAAAAAAAATTGAAGTCAATATCTTTACTAGAACCAAAACTACGCCACTTTAAAGTTTTAAAGTTTTTTAAAGGTCTTATCAGGGCCTACAATAATGATAAAATATAAAAATATAATATATAAGAGATACCTAACTTTGAGCTCTTTTAGCTCCAAGGGGTTTGTACATTTAAAATCCAACAAGCCGATCAGAAGTAACAGATTTGTTTCCAAAGATTTCGATTCTGCCCCACTGTGCTCTGGTAGCTTATATATAAGCTTGAATTATTTTGTTTGTGCCCCTATACAACAATTTTGATTATGTAAAAATTCTAGGGTCTAGACTATTTTGTCTGTTAACATTTAGTAAAGACTCCCAAAAGCAAAGGGATATGGACTTGGAGAGGAGTCAATTTACGATAATGAACATTTGAACTCTAAATTATTTATTTAAAAAATGAATGCACCAAATTATTTCCTTCTTATTCAGATAATGGCAAATTAATCATCTAAAAACATTTTTATTGAAAGAAATATATTTAATATTCCAGAGTTTTGAATGAATACGAGCTGCAGAAAATCAATAAAAAACTACACTTACATTTCGTACTTCTGGTTAGGCGTTTTTTCTATTTTATTATTCGAGAAAAAATCAAAAACATCATCAAAATTTATAACAGACTTATTTTTTTAAATGCACATCATATCTATCCAATGGTACGTCCCTATATTTGTCTATCTATTCATTTATCTATTTGTAGTTTCTTTCCTACTTATACTTCTCTAATGTACTTGTCTACAAAAATATTTCTGTTTTTTTTTTTTATTTAAATAAAAAGAAAATTGTTAGAAATACGTACAGAGAAGCAAAGCAGGAAGTTATAAATTTACCGATGTTTTAAGTTAAAAGCTGCCTTCTTGTCAATATTTTACTAGAGAACTATAAACTACAGATGAGATGATTCAGATGTGATTCAATCACACATTTTTTCCAGAGACCGAAGAAAACTGGTCCACTTATCAAAATGACATACATTGCCACTTATTTTATGTCATAATAAGTAAATCGCACTAAATAACTTCTATAAAGAGATTTTTATTTAAATGGTTAAGTATAACCTTTACACTACATTTTAAATGCGCCTATTTTATTATATATTTTATAATTTTTAATAAATAATATGTTTTTTTTTTTTTTTGAATTAAATAGATATCAATATGATGTTCACATGATGTCCAATTTATTTAATTTTAATACAATATATTATATATACAATTCCATTAAATGCTAGAGTCATTTCTTTTAATCACACAAATTAATGTTAAAGGCTGACTTTTATTAAAAATAATATTTTTTAATATATGTAGCTCAAGTTTTATTTTTTCCATTACTATTCAAATTCGTTCAGCCATTTATATAAAAATTTCTCATATAAATCACACATTCAGCGAGTTAACATAAAAATCAATTCTTAAATGGTAAATGGTGCTTAATAACAGCAAACATATAAGTGGACCAGTTATTTTTGGTCTCTGATTTTTTTTCTAATCCAAACGCCAATTGCTTTAATATTGTTATTGTATTTGTATCTATGAATTTTGTTCATCTTGAAGAAAAATAAATTGTGAAAAAAGTAGTAGCAGTAGTAGTAGTTTGAATGAATAGTTTATTTTATTTTTTCTTAACGCTAATTTAAAATTCTTTTACTTACAACAACAACAAAAAAAAAAAAATGAAATGATAGAAATATAAACAACCTCAAGGTAACCAACATCCCTTCAAGCACCCAACCACCTCATAGAGTTTATTTTATTTAATTCTTTTTTTTTATATATATTTATGAGCTACACTGTAAAAAATGCATTAAAAAAAAGCTAATATAAAGAGAGTAAAATTTTGTGTAAAATTACAGATAATGCTTATGTTTATATAAAATTTATTTAATAACATTTTTCACATAGTTTTATATACAAATGTACATAAATGGTGTAATAAACTAAATGTTTGTAAACATGTTTATATTGAATTATACATAAGAACTTTATTATTAATCATATTGTGTGTATAATATATGTTTCTAAAACAATTGAAAAAAAATATATCACAATTTGTTTTTATAAAATATGAAAAGCTATAAAATAAATTTTAAAAATTTCTTTATACTATTAAAAAGTAAAATTATAGCTAAGAATGTAATGAATTAGCTAAACAAAAATATAATATTGAAAGCTAATCATTAAGAATCAGAAGAAGTTGATTCAAACTTCTGATAACACAGAAAACAGGATGACCAATTGCAACTTCTTGTTCATTTCGAAAATATATAAAGTATTTTTTAGTGAATATTTACTCTGATCATAATTAGAAATGAAAAAAAAAAGAAGCCACTCAAGCAGATACAATGTTTCGAAATCAAGATAATGTTATTACCAACGATGAAGATCAATATATTTAGAAAATACAGATTTAGATTAGATTTGCTATTAGTTACATTGAATTGTTCATTAATAAACCTTTAATTTAAGAAATCTAATAAAATTTAATTTTTGTCTTATATTTTTTATGTACATTTGTTTGGTTATGTTCACACTTAAAATAATTTTAAATATTTTTATTTTAATTTCAATATTTTTACATAAAATTATTATGTTGCTATACATTTTTTTTTACACATTTTGAGTATTTTTGCCACAATTATAGTAGTAGTCATGTTTCCTACTACACTCTAATAAATTTTCATTTAAAATTACTCCATTTATAGTAGGTAACTTGATTCCTACTATAATTATGGCAAAAAAAAAAAAAATACTCTATGTGTTTTATTTCAAATATATACGCAATTTGTGTTTAAAAAATGTATAAATATTTTTAGAAATATTAAAATTTAAACTTTTTTGTATAAAACTTACTGAAAATAAATTAAAAAATAAACAAAATTAAATATACTCATGTATGTATATTTGTTTGTATGTATAGCATAATTAAAATATATAAATATAAAGAAATGCTTTCAAATTTAAAGAACATTTAGAAAACTATACATTTTGAATAAACAACTTAAAACTATATATGTATATTTCTTAGGCCAATAACTCCACATATTTTCTTCCGGAACACCTTATAAATTTTCCAATTTATTTTTATGGACATACATATAACATGTACACACTTCCGTTCTACAGCTGTTATAGGATACATTTCAACACGATTTTTAGAAAAAAATATTTTGTATCGATTTTAAATGCCTTGTTCACAAAATTTCTCAAAAGAAACATTATTGAAAATTTTCTACAAAAATTATTAAAAAACGACAAACTTGACACTTTTTATATTACTCATTAAAATGTGTAACAATAAAATGAAAATGTTTTTTTATTTAGTAAACATGTTTCTCAACATTTTGTACTTCTGTATACAAAAGTGAATAATTGATTTTGATAAATATTTTGTGCATAAATATATACATTTCATGTAATTTTAAATTAAAATTTACTTACTCTATAGTAGTAACTTTACATGAATTTTTTAGAGTGTATAAATGGGTTTAATTTCATATGAAAATTAATAAGAGTGTATTTCTCAGTGATCCACAATAAATAAATAATTAAATAAAATAAATAAAATATTATTGATTTTTATGAAAAGTTGTTCTTGTTATATTTTTGTAATGGCTACATGTTTTAACATTTATTGGTAATAAATGTTAGAAAAGTCTTTTTGTTTGCAATTATTATCATTTTTATTGTTGTTGGTTTAAATAAACATAATTGTCATAATAGAGTTTTCATTTGGATGTGCATTTAGATTCAATGTGAAAATGAAACCGCAAATTGGTTTGTTCATTTGTTTAATTTTTTTTTTTTATTATTATTATTATTATATTTTTTTCATTGCCATTTAGTTTTGATAGATTAAACCAAATGAAAAGTGACAATAAATATGAACCATCATAATTTGTTCTCTTGACAACCAATAACAAATATAAACAACCTGTAATGACATACATATGTACATACTTATATTCTTATATAGAAACAGTTGCTATCAAAATGAGTTTCTTTGAGGTATGGTCGATTTTTAATGGTCCTATTAACTTAACTTTGCTTATGACTAATGTGACTAGACGTCAGTTTTAAATATTTTGTTACGCTGATCATCTTTACGGACTTTTCTTAAATGTACTTTGTGTGTATATCGATGTAGGAAGACCTCAAAAATGATGCTTTTAATCTTCAGTTCCCTATCAATGAATGGTATTTTATGGGTAACAGTTGTTTCAGAAATTTCGAAGTATTGGTTCAGAACCATGCATGCGATATCGGTATTTCGATAAAGGTTTTTCATATATTTCGATAACTGTATTTTAGCATAACTGTCAAGTTGAATGTTTTTCTAGCCTTACTGGCAACCAACCTATGTTTTGTTATTAACGGGTCTAAGAATTATTTAAGAAAACCATTGCTATACAATTCGAAAACTATCAAGTTTTTTTTTATCAATCCTTATTTGAGTTCAATCTTAAATCAAAGAATATTTTGAAAACATTTCGATATGAGGCATGTAGAAATATAAATACGGATACATTTTCTTAATCTAGTCCAAAAAGATTTGTCATATGATATAAATAACTGTTCATAACTTCATTAATTCTAGTTAACAAAAGTTTCAGTCCATTTGTTAATTCTCCGCGGTTTTTTATATTACTATCCTGTGAAACAATCTAAAAATTATTAATTTATTTGTTGAAATTAATATATAATGGCTCGATTTATTTTAAACAACTTAGTTTATCGTTATTTAGCATATAGACTTAAAAAGACGCCATTCTAAAAAGGGGCCAAAAAAGTGACCAAAAAGTGGTCTCAGCTGGTAACTTCTCAGTGCTTACGAGAGAACAGCTGATTTAAAATTTTAATTGAGATACAAAAGGAATATGCCCCTTTTTTAAACAAATTTTTAAACTTCCGCTTTTCCATACAATTTTGTTGAGAATCTAACTGTTTAGTCGTTCGGGTCCCGCTTTTTGTCTAAAAACCTCTGGTCACGTTACTTATGAAGCATATGTGATCAAATACGTTTATTATAAAACTTTTTCGATACAAATAACAAGTTGATAAGTAAAAACAGTGGGGTAATTTCTGCTTTATTAAGACACTTTAATGATTTGTTATAGTCATTTTTCGATTCATCCATAAAATATTAATACTAGAACAAAAGATACATAAATAAATAAGTGTTATGATCTTCAAAAGTATTTATGATCTTTAACTAAGTAATTTTGTATGATTTGATTTTAATTCATTTTAATAATCATAGAAAAAACATACATAATACACTTGATTAGCACGGTGTGCGAACAAGAACATAACATGAACAAGTTAGGTCTACACCATCCAAATGCATGTGCGAACAACATTTTGTTCAATAGGAGAACAAGAAAAAGGATAGTGTAGACCACAAATAAGGCCGGATTAGTTGGTTGTTTACGTGCCGTTTACTTAAGGGTAGTCTTCACTACAGATGAGATGATGTTAAAACATCATGTTAAATTTATATTCTCAAATTTCAATGTTTTTAATATGGCGTACATGCATTTATGTTACTCTCTAGTCTTCTCACTGTTTTGTTGTTGTTCAAACATCGAAAAAATTTGTTGATGTTAATTTTTTCGATGTTTAAAAGTTGAACGGTCTACATTTTCCATTAACATGATGTTAGTGTTAATGTTAAATATTATATGTTACGTGAAGACGATTAGTTTTGGGAAGAATTGTGGAAAATTACTAGGAATCCATTGCAAGAAAAAGTCTAAACTTGCAATTCTAAAATGAAACAATCCAAACTTTTATCTATTTAGTGTTTTTTTTTTTTCTTTTTTACACTACCAACAACAAATGAAAAATAGATCTGCTTTCAACAGAATCAGACATCAAATCAATTCAATTGTTACCATTAAAATACACGCAATATAAATGATCAGCTCTTTCCTTCGTGTCACATAAACAACCAACTAATTCACTCTTTATTGTTCATGCTAATTTGTAAGAGCACATCCTTGTGAAATTATCGGTCAAAAGTAATTTAGCAGATCCAAATTATTAGATTTGTCTCATTAAAAATTAATTCAAATTTAAAGTTCGCAAAAGTGTGAGTTCTTGTACATGATGCATATTTTTGTGTTTAACAGCGATTTTCTGTCAAAATGCTCTCTTTTTTAGAAATTAGAAATAATCAGAGGATGTTGACTGAATGATAACCGAACCGGTCGCATCAAATTCGTTGCATCATAGGAATTTTATAATAAAACAAAGTGTCTGCTAAAGGCAATCTTGATGGAATTACTGCAATTTTCTTATACCACAATCATTTAAGAACCGTGTTGCATTTATTTTGTTTGTAGGGTATTCAGAAAATCAAATATGTTTAAAAAGAAATAAAAAAGCGGGACATTAGTAGAGAGAGCCTATAGATAAACGGACTGAATACTTGCTATGTAATTTAATATAGTGATGGCGCCTTTAAATGTAAAAAAAAATGCCAACAAAAAAATTGGAATGCGTAACTAGAATTTCATTTTTTTTTTTTTAATTTAAAATTGTTAATGGAAAATATTTGAGGTTTCATATTTATTCATTAAGATACAATATTGAAAAAATAAAATAAATAAAAAATCAAATTCCATTCTAAACAATTTAAATCAAATCTTTTTAAGTTTATTTTACTTTTCACAAATCATATTTATGATATTAGTCATAGCAAATTACTCCATTTTTTTCGTATGTTTTCATTTATTTTTAGTATCTGTAGTTCTAATTACAAAAATTAATGGGAATTAAAATTTAATTATTTTGATTACAACAAAAAGGTTTGTGTATATGTTTTAAATAACAATAAAATAAAATAAGGTAAATTTAAAACAATTTCATTTAATTATTTGAATCATTTGTTTAATGGAAACTTTATTGCTAAAAAAATAAAAATAAATAAAGAAAACCAACAAATATTCTTTATTTAAAGCTTAATCATGATTGAAATATACCCATATTAATGGCTAAATTCACATGTTATGTTAACAACATTTTGATCAAAATCATTGTCATCATTAGAGAATACCAACCTACCACCCTCCCTTCCAGGTAATTTAATATTTGGTTATATAATTCTATTCTTTGGAATATAAAACTAATTTTATATGCAATTCAGTTATGAGGTTACAACCCTGATTGTGATTAATTCCCATTTGAATGTAGGTGTTTCGTGAGAAAATATTAAAACAATTTAAAAAGATTTTATAAAACAACAACAGCAGTAACAACAACAACAACAACAATATTTTAATTATAATGATGATAATTAACTTGATTTAAATATATTTAAGCATATATTTACTTAAATATGTTTTAATTATTATTTTTAAATGAAAAATATTTGTTAAAAAAATAAAAAAAAAATTCAAAATTATTTCCTTTATAAGTAAATCAATTAATTATGTTTTAAAGCTCTTTAAATAATTCCTCTATGACTCATTCGGGTTTTTAGATTGGAGCAACAACTTGTCCACCACTTGCCTACCACCATCAGATCAAGTGACTTAGAAATTGCATAAGATTATTATCATAATTAAAATCATGATGAATCAGTCATGACAAATGGCCAACGTTTATATTTTTCCAAGTATTTTAAATAAATCTTTAAAATTCTATAAGAAAGAAATGAAATAAAATTATTCTAAGTATAAATCTCAGTTATTTATTTGTTTATTTGTGTTTATGTTTGTTAAATTAACTAGAAGAATTACTAAGAAATTGTTATTTACTACTATTGTTTAATAATAATAATAATAACTACAATAACAAAAAAATAAAATTATTTGAAAATTGTATGCATTCATGTGTATGCACTTGTGTGAATTAGTAAACATCTCGAACAATACCACACCTATTTTTAAATACCCAAACTTCGACCCCGCAACAAATTTTCCCTTGTTTAAGAAATCTTAAAAGAAATCTCAATAAATAGTTAAGTAAACCTTAAGTTCTCCCTTTGTTTAAACTTCTAGTACCTTACAATGCACCATGGGGTTGAAATGCAAAATAAAATATGACATTTGATTTAAATTTATTGTACCATTTTATAAATAGTCTTTTTTTGTCATTTGAAAAATGTGTTAATTACTTAAGCAAAATGTAATATAAAATTTTCAAAAAGTACCAATTTTCTAAAAAGCACTGACTAAAAAAATTTTCAAATTTTTGATAAAGTACCAATATTCAGAAAAATATCAACTGTAAAGGAAAAAAAAATTTTTTTTGAAAATCCTGTCAATAGTACTCATTTTTAAAAAATTTAAAATTGTCATAAAACCTGCAATTATTAATCAATTTTTGAAGATATAATTCAAAATGTAGCAATTAAAACGGTACAGTTATGTGAAAAAAGTTCTACAAATTACTCTCCAATGTAAAGACTTAGTAAAACACTCTTATTAAATGTTGGATGATATTTTTTATCTATAACTGTATTTCTACTAATTCGATTTCCCTAATTAGCAGAAGAGACAGTCAAATAAACTAAATAAATTTGAATTAGTACTCCGCAAAATTATACTAAAAGAATGTGCTACAGTATTTTTAATATAAAATATATATATTTTTTCCAAAATATTTTCCAAAAAGTACTACTTGATAAAACAATCTTGAATAGTATATAATTTCTGAACGCTTGCAACACTGGTATGGTTAAATTCTTTGAAATTGATTGAAGAACAATTTACGGTACTTTTTATAAAAATCTTATTATTTCTTTTGATACTACATTTTGTTTAAGTAGTTGTAATTAAAAAAAATGTTTAATTTTTAAAAATTAGTACTTTTTTTAATTGATAAGTTTTGGAGAGTTGCGGCTTTTTGGCTAAACCGGCTTCCGAATAGTTTAAATAGGTAGTATTTTGAAAAAACCGGTTACACTTTTATAAATTCAGAAAAAAACCGGTTAACCGGTTTGCAGAAGTTGCTACTATTTCTATAAAAAAACTACATTTCTTAGAAAGATAAATACATAAATATTACATTATTCCAATTAAATTTAATAAATATAATTATTTTTGGAAATAACTACTCTCAATTGAAACGTAAATTTAATGAGGTTTAAAATCATTACAGGTGTTAAAATTTCATTCGAGATAATTTTTACTAATTAATATAAATTTTATCTAAAATTATATTTTTGAAACATTAGAAATCAGCAAATAACAACTGAAAAAGAGCTAAAAAAGTCTTAAATAAATAAAATTAAAATATTTTTTGAAAACAAAATTTGTTACATTTCTTTGTGTAAATTTAGTTTGAATTTTATGTTAAACAAAGTACACTGAAAAGATATTGTTTTAATGATAAATGAAATTCATAATTTTAAATCGCAAAAACTTGCGATTTAATTTTTTTATCCCACCCCAGCTAAGTAGTAGTACTGGTGTTAACAGCCATAGGTCCCAGACGTTGTAGTAGTGCATAGGGAATCTACTGGTGTTTACAGCCATAGACCCCAGGCACAGTAGTAGTTGTAGTAGCACACAGTGAAACTATTGGTTCTCATAGCCATAGTTCACAGGTATTAGTTACTAATACACTAACTTCACAAATAAGAAATACTTCAGGAATATAAGGTCCGTAACATAGGCAAAACAGGGAGTCTGGTCTCACGTCTGGTTGTGAACGGTTCTCCTTGTTCTTGCTGGTTTCTCTTATACAAGAAAAACTTATGTAAATGTAGGAATAATACAATGTACATTTTTCGCTAATTCAACCCCATAGTGCACTAATTCGTGTTTTCTTCTGATCTTCATATATGTAATATTTAATTATTTTTGTTTTGTTACTGCCTTGTTTTTGTTTGTTTGTTTGTTTTTTATAATATTATTAACTTGTAGTAACTTGACAATTGTTTTGATGTCTTGACTTTTTCTCTTCTCATCATCATTAGCCACACGATCATCATAATCATTATTACGCTAAACCCTATAATAAAATATATATATATTTTTTTTATAAATTTTTATTTTAACAACAATATTTATATTTATTAAATTATATGTAATTATTTTATTTTCTTCTTCTTGTTCAATTTAATTTATTTGGTTCGGTGTTGTTGGTCTTGAGAATAAGTACATAGTACATACATGTGTATGTATATAAGTTTGTATTTGAATTGTTTTCTGAAAAGTATTTATTATAAAAATGAATTTTTCCGTATCTTCTCATGTAAAAACCAGTTTTCAAATAAAATAAAATAAATTCAAATTCAGTAAATGTTTTATTAAATACAAAACTACAGCATCAACCAACCACCACAACCCACCATTTTACTAATACCATTACAACATTGACTAAATATTAAACGTATAGTCTGTTTGTTAGTCAGTCCAAATAACCACCCAGTCATTCAGTCAGTCATTAAGTCCGTTTGTTAGTTGTTTAGTTGTTTTTGGCCGGGTGTAATGTTTGTTGGTTGATCTTGTTAAGAATGAATAAGTTTCTGTGTTATTGTTGTTGTTGTTGATTTTTATTGGTGATACTTTAAGTATTCTAAAAAGATTCCCAATGCATTCAATAACTAATATCAAGTTCAAGGTTAAATTTAAAATGCATATTTAAAAAAACGTGTACTTACACTTGCATGTTCTCACAATATACATATGTGTGTAAGTATATGATTGTATAGGTAATAAAATAAGATTTTGTTGTTTCATTTACCAGTCCAAGTTTGGTTTACAATTGGCCAAGTATCTGAATCTATATATTAGACGTAATAATAGTCATTAATTTTAGTATTGCTACTAGTATCAACTTGTATTTATTACAAACACACGTTGTTAAGAGTTTATATTGTATGTAAATCTTTAAATATTTATATTTAAAAAAAGAATTTTAATAATTAATTATCTGTCAACAGAGAAAAGAAAAAAATCAATTTTTAAAGATTTGTCTTATTAATGGAAAAAAGAGATTAATTTAAATTATCATTTATAGAAATTAAGGCCATTGTTGCACGAACTCTCTTTTCCTTATATTTATATCATATGTTTTATTATATGAGACGAAGGCCATTGATGCAAGTCCTGTAATTATTTGTAATTTTTTGTAAATTAATTTGCACCAAATAAATAAATTTTATTATATAATTCTAATAAAATTAATAAAAAATCCCCAATTAGATATCGTTCCTTGACGTTTTTCTCCCTACTTTGTTCACTGAATTAATTTGTCAGATTTAAATCATTTTGGTAAATTTAATTATGTTTAGTAAATTGAACATGAGAATGTTGTAAGGAATAACACACAGAATCAGGTTCAGAATTTCAAGCAAAGTACGCAGCAAAGACTTTGCTTGCCATGTAATGAGTTAAGAAGCTAATATAATGGCTCTTCACTACATACATATTAGGTGAATGTCATTAGAGGCAACTACTTACAATATATTATTACTGGTAGGACATTTTAAAAAGTCATTACATAGATGTCTTTATAAGAACTAATTACTTCAAAGATATTCAATAACTTATTAATTTTAAAAAATTGTAGAATTCATTATTATCCAAGTGAATAGTAACTAGTTACATTATCAGTTATAAATAAGTACTGAAAGAAGGAAAAGTAAACAGATGATATATTTTTTTAAATTTATTTATTGAAAACATATATTAAAATTGAAGATTATAAGTTAAAACTGAACTGAATCGTTCGACATAAAAAACAAGTATTTAATGTATTTTTATGGTTTACTCTATAAAATATCCCCCAGGTGCGACTATTTCTGAAATTCCAGTTATGGTTGTGATTGTTATTTTACCTAAGATCTGCGCGGGCCACAAAAATGCGTTTCAAGAATTCACTCCTATGAAATAGGAGTTAATTCCTGTTATGCTGTTCACGAAGAGCTAAATGCTTTTTGTGAGAGTTGCTGACTACAGAAGACCTTATATTACCTGTTCTAAGTGCCTTAATATCAGCTTGACTATCAATGAAGAAACTAATTGTCTTGCTGCTATGGCTGTCGCGTAAATCACAGCCTGTCCTTATAGTAAATCACAATAACAAATGTTAAATATTACATTAGGTGTAATCAATAGGTAAATAGTGCAATGCATTAATTTTAACATAACTCAATAGTTGTTAGTGATTAACATAATACAGAATTAAAAATAAACTAAGTGGATAACTTTGTATTGTTCAAACTGAATTTGGTTTCCGCAGAAATATAGATCATCCTTATTAAAATAATTGGTCAACAAATAGCCACAGGTCCCAGAACGTATGCAAATCTATTTTATGTATCTAAATAATGGTTTAAGGTGTCATGTAGTCAACATTGATCGACCATAACTTTCTATTATTATTATTATTTTTTTTAATTGCTTCTCCATTTACTAAACGATGAATTAATGTTGAATTAAATTAAATTCTCATAACAACAAAATAAAATTAAAACTAAAATAATAAATTATTAATTTAGTCAATATTTGGAAAATAACATAAATTATATTAACATTTGAAAATAGTGTTTAAATAACAGAATGAATAATGGCAGGAAGGAGAAGGAAGTAGCATGGCGACAAACTGTCAAAATATTTGTTTAAAACATTTATCATATTGATAAACACCACAGCCTCGTTAATATTTCTTTTATAAGTTTTAATAAAAATAAGTAATTTAATGAAAATAAATTGAGTTAATGTAATAAATAAAATTACAGATTTTTTGTAAAATGTTTTAATTTCAGGACTTTTTAAAATTCATTTAAATTGTTCTATTAGGGATAGTTGTAGGTTTATTTAAACAAATATTTTGAGCTTAAACGCATACACGCAAATATTCTTGTAATTGTCAAAATCTATATACCACGCACATATACATGAAAATATTTACTCAAATACATCAAAATTAAAACAGTAAATTGTATAAGAGAGAGAGAGTTGAAGTGTTTTAAAAATTTCTATGAGTTTAGTTTTAGGTCTTTTATACTTTAAGATTTTTCTTTTAATTTCAACAAAAGATTCACTTTTTTAAATACTTGAAATAAAACAAAAACACACAGATACATACAGATACATTCATATTTATATATATACATATAGATTTAAATGCCGACAAAGTTGTCGGCACAACATAAATTCCAATTAACATATTTATGCGATTTGCACGCGTTTTAAATGCTTCACATTTTCAGTTGTTTTAACTTGATATTGTTTTGTTGTTGTTGCTGCTCACTTAAGTTGTTTGTATTTTTGAGCATTTAAGCTCTCTGAAACACATATTTAAAACAAAAATATTAAAAAAAAAACTTATCATTTTGGTTGTCATTTTTATCATCACCATCATCATCATCATCCACGGCAAAATATTTTCGTCATTGTTGTTGTTATAAGTTTGTATCTGCAGGGATGGGGAATAAATCATTCAAAGGCAAATTGTATATTTTTTAAAATTTGTTTTTCAACAGACGTACTAAAATTAAAAAAAAAAAAGTGTTTACAAAAAATATCATTTAGAAACTTTTTTGTACTAATACTAATTTTCAAAAAAAAAAAGAAAAAAAGTACCAACATTAAAACCATAAAAGTACTATAATAAAAAAGAATAATTTATGACAATTTTTTGAAATTTGGCATACGGATTTGTACATACATTAAACTTATTTTTGTTGAGTTCAATTAAAATATTTAAAATTTTAAGGTAATTTTGAGTGTTACAACTCTTTTCCGGGAGACAATTTGTATGGGGGCCAGGTGAAATAATGGGTCGATCATGATCAGTAGGCTTTGCCCTTGTGGCAAAAAAAAAGTCACATGTACTAAATTTTATCAAAATATCTATGAAATTGCGACCTGTATTTTGCATACAAGCTTACATGGACAGACAGCGGTATAATTTAAGGTGGGAGTAGGGTGATTTTTTTTTCTACGTTACAATATTTGTACAAACACGTAATACCTCAACTACCTAGGGTGGTGTTGGGTATAAAAAAAATTCATTACTCATGTCTTTCCTCTCACTAAATACGTATCAAAAATAGAACATCTTCCAATGACAAGCCCATGTTAAATTCTTTGGAAATTTTCCGACTTTGCACTACTTCTGTATCCAAAGTTAAGGTTCTTATTTACTTCTTTGGATATTATCTTTTTACTGGGACATTTTACTTAATGAAATGTTACATGAAATATTAAAAATTTATAAATTCTTCAACTTGTGTACATTTCATTATATTCATGAACACGACAATATATTTATAACAAGAAATAATTCTGACACAAAAAACAAAAAGAGTTATATTATAAAGACTCATTTATTAAAGTTGATTTTGGAGAACATTTTATAGTATTAGGTCGAAAAACTAATTTTCTCGAACAAATGGATGATAGAACTATTGAGATAAAACCAATGGTACCTGCATTTGGTTTCTAAATAACTATTTCAATGAAATAAATTTTATAATTAGTGTTATTTATATCTCTAATATCTATTATCAAATCAATTTAGTTAATCGAATCATTTGCTATTAATCGGTTATTAGCCGATGTTTCATCTTAAACCGTTTAATATGAAACACCGATTAACTGGATACCCTAATACCTATTAAATCCAGATTTTTCTAAAAGTAAACAATTTCAGAAAAGTAAAAAAGTGTATTATGAAAACAATTCCCAATTTCAGAGGGCCGCTGCAGTCCATGTCTGCCATATTCAGTATTATACTTACATATATTAAAGTCTATGCCTGTATATTTAATGTGATTGTTGTTGTTGTTAATATTTACATTTACAAAGTATTAAATAGTTAAAGTGATGATGACATTGATGACAACGTCTTTATGTCAGTTCAAAGTCAGTAAGTGAGTGAATGGTGATTCTGAAACTCTTCTGAGTTTTACTAGTTAGTTTATAGGAAGGCGGTAGTACAAGTTTTGGTGTGTTCAAAAGAGCGCGCGCGTGTATGTATGTATGTGTGTGAGTGTGTGTTTGTTATAAATACAAGAACTTTTAAGAATATGTTGTTGACAATGATGTTGAAGATGTTGATGCCGTTTTGATGATGATGCTGCTGTTGTTGTTGATGATGTCGTTGTTGTGTTGATAACCATGAATTTTGTTTGTTGTTGTTTTTTTCTTTTTTTGACTTTAAAGTTTAAACCATAAGTAGTCGTTTTAAGCCAGTTTCGTTGATAATGATTTTTTTTTTGCAGTTTTTTTACGTTTTTTTTTTCAGTTTATGTGGTAGTTTCGTTTTCGGTTCTTGTTTTGTTTCTTAAGTACAGTGGTTCCCACAAGATCTTGCTTCGCGACCCCTTTTTGACATTACAATCGAATTGCGATCCACTACAACTTTAAAAATCATTTAAAATGTTTTGTGAATATAAAACAATTAAAAAATAATATTAAAATTTATTACATTATTTTTGTTTCATGAGATCTTTAACTTAAGATCGTATTTCGAATAAAACATATCTAATATAATTCTCGGCGTCCAAGAAAACAAAAAAAAAAAAAATCTTTCTTTTAATGAAACAAAAATAATTCCACCTAAAAATTTATGATATGCAAAAAGGTTTGTGGAGCCATTAAGCGGATGAAAGTTTTGATTTTCTTAACGCACAAATCTGCACACGGAATGAAAGTTTTCAAGCAAAATGCAGATTTTACAGTCGAAAATGTGAACAAACATATTACTTTATGAAAGTATGTTCCATAATGATCCAGTGATGTATTTGAATCAAAATAACAGTTATTTTCCCTCTCTGGTATAAATATGTCTTTGCATTTTGAAATAGATTCAGACTTTCTACATAATATGTGTTTAAGAATATTTTTCAATATATCTTCGCGACCCTTCCGAAATGTACTTACGGATCGTTTGTGGGTCGCCGAAACCCATTTGAGAACCATTGCTTTAGTAGAACATTTCTCTGAAATCATCTTCATCATACGACTATTAACTAAGTAAGTGAAGAGGTGCTATGATGTTTGTTTTTTTGTTGTTGTTGTTGTTGTGGGCTTGTCGTTTGTTCGTTGGTTCATAAACATTTTATTTTATCACTTCCTTGAAATTTACTTATGGAATTCTATTTTTTTTTCTCTTTTTGTTGTTTCGCTTATTTATGTTGCTGCTGCTATTTTTGCACGGAATTACTTTTGCTTTTAGACAAAACTTTATTTACTACAGAAACTTATGATTGCTGTGGCTAAATATGAGTTGTTGTTTGTATGCTTTTGTACGAGTAATTTTGTAAACATAAGCAAATGTGTTAAATTTAACACTTTTAATTTCATTGGACTAAATATTAAGAACTGAATAGATAAATTAAGTGGAAAATTGGGTCATCATCGAGGGAATATTTAAAAGTAATTATTCTAAAACACACTTTTAAACGCCAACTCCAAAAGAACAAGGTTAATACTAAATTTTTTTATGAGTTAATAAATTTGTATATTTTATTCAGGCTCTAGTTGATTAATGCAATAATTTAGATTTATTAAATGATAAAAGATTTATTAGACACTGACAAGATGGAATGCATTTTCTGATCCTCTACGATCTTCATCAGAACCCATTTGCCATTTAGTGATAGTAAGTAGTAAAGATCTTTCTTTTAACTGACATTTTTGAAGAATACGTAACTTCGTCACTTTACATATTGTAAAGTATTAAGTGGAAAGAACTTTAGAACTTCAGAGCTTTAGTTAGCTTTTTCTTATTTTTATTGTATTGTAATTATTACAATACCCTAGACTCACGGAAACGTAAACTATTTTTTACCAAAGTTCTTCACGTTTTCGTTTAGTAAACCTGCTTAATGGATTAAAAACAAAAACATTTTATTCTTAATCGGGGATTTCATGCTTTATTCATGTTTTAAAATAGTCTATGTAGAAGAAATGTTATGTTTTCTTGGAACATTTATTATGAAATCAGGAGATCTTTAATTTTTAAAGTTTTACTATAGGAATTTTTCTGTTTTCTACAGAAAATGTTCACATTTTTAAAAATGTTTCTATAGTAAATTTTCTGCTCATTAAATTTTCCTGTATAAATTTTAAAAAGGTTTCCATAGAAATTTTTTCTTTTTACATTTTTATACACAGTTTTTTCTTAAATTAATGTTTATTAAATTTTCTTTGTGAAATTAATGTTTTTTAAATTTTTTTTCTATAGGAAATTTTTTGTTTTTATAAATGTATGCTCTTAAAAATGTTTCTATAGAAAATTTTCATTCTTTTAACAAAAAAAAAAAAAAAAAAAAAAAAAAATTTTTTTTTTTTTTTTTTTTTTTTTTAAAAAAAAAAAAAAAAAAAAAAAAAAAAAATATTCTTGTTTTTTATTTTTCGTTTTACAAATTTTTAAATGTTTCTTTAAAAAATGATTGTTTGTAGAACTTTTTTATAAAAATGATTATCTTTTTGAATTTTTTTATGGAAAACTTCTTTCATATATTTTTAAAAAGTATTTTATGGAAATTTTTCTCTTTTAAAATTTTTGTCATACAAAATTCTTTCTATAAAAAAGTATCTTTTTAAAAAGGTTTTTCTAAAGCAATTTTTTATAGATAACATCTTTTTTTATATATATTTCTATTCAGGAAACTTTCTTTTTAACATTTTTCTATATAATTTTTTATAGATTTTTTTTTTTTTTTATATTTCACATTTCACTATAGAAAATGTATATTTTTAATATTCTTTTAAAGAATTATAAAACTTTCTTTTTAAATAATTTGTTAGTAAAATTTTCTATTTTAAATTTTGTGGATAGAAATTTAAAAAAGAAGAACAACCGATTTGGGAATAAGATCTACTTCTTCAAATAAGTACCAAGTTTAAATAAAAAAAAAAAAATTCAAAATTCTCAAAAATTGTATTTAATTATTTTTCACCAAAAAGTCATTTATTAAAGAATAAAATATATTGATGATTAATTATTTCTTTCAATTACCCTTAAAACTATTTTACCGACTGTATTACTTTATGTAAATTATTTTGTTTATATTTTTGAAAGAATATTTAGTACCAGTTTCATAAGATTGAAACCAAACAAAGAATTCTTTTTTTTATGAAAATAATAAAATTAAGAAGTAGAAGTTATAAATTAACACAAATTCAAGGTTAAATTATTTCAAAGAGTCAAGAAGCTGTTTCTTTAAATCTCACACACAAATAACCCAAACAAATAAAAATAAATAAGTAAAATAAAATAAAATAAAATAATATAAGAAGCGAAATTAAATATAAAAAATAAAATATTCCAAACTGCACAAACAAGTGCAAATTAAAAAGATCAACACAAAAAGCAGCTAAATAAAAATTTAACAAATAAAATAAAATAAAAAATAAAAAAAAGTAAACGATTGTTCGTAATAATACCAATTTTTAAAATGGTCAATTTTTTTTTTGCTTTCATTTTTATTTTCATTTTTTTTTTCAGAATTTTTTAAATACAATAAACTGCAAGAAATGAGCTTTTTAACCTCAATGAACTGCATTTCAATTATTTCAAAAATAATTAATATTAAAAAAAAATATATATATAATTTTGCTCTTGCTAATTTTTTTACCTTAACAAACAAGTTTTTTTTTCATACCTTTAAGACTTTCATTACAAAAAACACCAACAATTTTTTTTTGCAAAAAGAAAGTACTTGTTTTCAAATCGATACATATTATCAAAAAGGAAAATATTTAAAGATATTTTAAATTTATTACACGTTGAAAATAAAAAAAATCTGGTTGCAGCAAAAATAACATTTTTTTTTTGTTAATATAACTATAGTAACAGGGAATTAAGATTTTAAATCATATTATTTTCAGATGTGATCTCATTTAATAACAAAAAATAATTCATAATAAAATTAATTTTGAATATTTGATAGTCCAAGTAAAACTTCAAATATTTTTAATTTATTATTTTCTATTCCGTTTACTTAATATGTATGTATCTATGTCTGTATGTATTCATATTTGATTATGCATTTGCGAATATGGGTCAAAATTAAAGTTTTTTTTTTTTTCCACTTCAAATTTTAAATATTTAATCTTAAATTGTTTGTATGCGTATGTGTGTAGTCAAGTGTGTTTGTATATATAATTCTATAAATGTATTTGCATAAGTAGCTGCTCTAATGCATAAACAGTGTAAGACCTCAATTACTTAGTTACTGTAGGCCTTTAATGTCTTACAGATTGACTGGCTAACAGTCGTATTGAATGGATCAATAAGTGAGGAGTGCATTAAATGAATAAACATTTTAGTCGCAAAATTAAGTATTTGTTTGTTGTTATTGTTGATGATTTTCAAACGAAATTTAAATACAAGTAGGAGGTTTTTAATACTATTTAACATTTAACAATATTCAACAATTTACATTCAACAGAAATATTAAATAATATTTAATTATATCTTAGGAGAGATAATTTGCAATTATATTGTGAAAAAGTATTATCCTGTATGGACAGTGTGACCATTTTGGCATTTTTGGCAGCTAGATTTAGCATTTTTTATTTCGATTTAGCTGCAAATTTTCAATTTAGCATTTGGCATTTTTTTTAATAATTTGTTTAGCATTTTCTAGCTTCAAGGGACAACCAATGCGATTTTGAATGTTTAAAAGGAATTTAATTTAAATATTTCGAACATGATGGGTTTAGGCACAGACAATGCCAGAGTAATGCCAGAGGTATTAATCGTAGTGTTATCGCCAATTTTAAAGAGAAGAATAAAAGCATTGTATTAGTACCCTGTGTCTTCCACTCAACCAGAAGAAATAGAATATTTGGTGGCGGAAACCTAAAAAAACTGGTTTTCAAAATCAACAATTAGACAAAAAATTATAAACGCATTTACGCTGCAATAAATGACGATATGCAACCATTAAAAATAGTAAGAGCCTGTGACACCAGGTGGTTGTCTATTGAAACAGCTGTACATCGTATAGAAACTCAATGGCTGGAGCTAAAAACCCATTTTGAAATTGTTGCCTCTAAAATAAATAAAATATTTGAAAGTAATGACGCCGATCCAACACTCTTATTCTCAGAATAACACATTCTTTTAAAAAATCTTTCATCTCAAATAGTTTTAAAATCTGAATATTTTGATCCTTCAACTACATCTTTAGAAAATTTTTATATATCTACACCATATTTTAATTATGATTATGAATTTTTTTTGAAAACAAGAAGAAATATAAATCCTGAAACTGAAAAAGAAATTAGAACAAAATATAGAAATTTCATAGCAGAGTCAGTATGTCAACTAAGGTAAAAATTACCCAAAAATTTGTTAAGTTTAAAAAATATTAACTTTTTTGCTGCTGACAATAGTTTAAAAATAAATAAATAAATAAAAGTAAATTATATGAAAATTTCAAAGAAGAACTGATAAATTCTTCAAAATGAAGTTACAACTTTAGAATTACAATGGCAAAAACTAACTTCATACGAGTGGGAAAATCAGAAGATAACTATTGAGTTTTGGTTACAAGTTTATCAATACAAAAATGCTGTGAACGAAAATCCCTTCAAGGAATTGTCCGATTTTGTTATGAAATTTTTAGTTTTGCCATTTAGTAATGCTGAAGTTGAACGTGTATTTAGCGGAATGAATCTTTTAAAAAATAAAATAAGAAATACAGAGAATTCACTCCTCTATGTAAGATTGTTAAATGTTATTTTTTAATTTTTAAACCAAAAAAGTAGTAACAATCAGTTGTCATAAAAACTGATTCTATTACATCATGGTGATCTTTAGGAATAATTTTTTTTTTTTTAAATGATATGTTCACATTTTCGGCTATAAAATCTAAATTTTTCCGATGTCCCATACACTTTGATTAAAAACGTTTAACAACATATTGTAGATTCCTAACCGCATTCCATTTGCAGATTCTTGCTTTGGAATTTTGAAAAATGGACTAAACTCACAACTTTAATATAAATTGAATGAAATGCGAGAAATGTGTACTCCGACCGCTTAGGTTATTGGAATCACACAAAGCAATTTTTGCAATATGAAGTTTAAACTTTATTCAGTAGATAATTTTGTTCTTAAATTAAAAAAAAGAAAAATAATTGTGGTAAAAATAATTACATTATATTATCCAATTAATACTGTATACATCAAAATTTAATTAACATATAATAATCAATGATCTATTTAATTGATTTTCTATGAAAATTTTCCAAGTTAATTGAATATTTTCGTAATCAAGAAACCTTTCTATAGAAAATGGAAAATTTTATTATTATTTTATAAATATTATTAAAATTATTAAAAAAAATCTTTTATTGCTAAACATAGAAGATTAAATTTTTCTATAAAAATATTTTATATCGAAAATTTTTGAAATTATTTTATACAGAATTTTCAAAGTCAAAAAACTTTAAATTCAAACAATTTGAAACTAAATTATATTTTTACAGAAAATTTTAACAAATTGTACGAAAAAAGAACCTTTTCAAAGTTAATAATATTTTTCTTATAAGCGAATAAAATTTTTGAAATTATTTCACATAAACTTATTTTAATGAAAGAAAGTTTAGAAGTTAATTTTTTTTCTATAGAAAAGCTAATTAGAGGAAACTACTTACGATATATTATTAGTTGTAGTTATTTCAGATAGTCATTACTTAGATGTCTTTATAAGAGCTTATTACTTTGCAATTATTTAATAACTTATTAATTTCAAAGCATTACAGAAGTCATTATTATGAATATGAATAGTAACTAGTTACATCTGAAATATGGAAAAATAAACAGCTGATATATTTTTAAAATATTATCAGCCTAACTAAAAAAGAAGAAAAGTTGATTTTAAACCCTAAAGTCGACTATTATTTTAAGTTTTTTATCATAAACCCGATTAAAGAATATTTGTAGTGTCCTGGTGGGTAATTATCTTATTTTTTATTGAAAAATTCAAACAGTCGAAGCATTTTTCATATACAGAAACTCAATTTTGTATGAAAAGTCTTACGTTTTCGTTCGACTCATTGTTCGCATAGAAATCGAAAGAAAACATTCGTTCGTCATGGAGAAAATAAGCTTTTTGTTTTTTATTGTATTGAAAGTTCATGTATAATTTGTTTTTATAATTTTTTGAATTTTCTTTTTGTTATTTAAATTCATTGAAAAATATTTTAACAAATTTTAATGTATGAGTTCAAAAAAAGCTTTTAAAATAGATTTCATATGGTATGAAAAAACAAAACTTCTATTTCAAAATAAAGTTGACTTTAACAAAAATAAAATAATTTTTTAATTTCTTTTGTCGCTAGGCTGTATAATTTAAAACTGAATTGTTGAAATTAAATTTTCGTTCGACATAGAAAAACAAGTAATTAATCTATTTTCATATTCTAAACCATAAAGTATATAATTTTTAAATTTCAATGAAAAAATTTATAAAAAAATAATATTTAAAAAAATCTGATTTCATTTAATTGCTTACATTTAAAGTTTAAGGAGTAAGTACTTACTCATCTACTTTCATGTAATGCAGACAGTTTGATGTTATCATTGGAAAGTAACTGCATCGGTAACTACATACTGGGTAATTTTATTTGACGTCTATTCAATTCAATACAATACAATAAAAAATTTTCGAGATTTTTATATAAAAACAAAAATGTTCCTAATTAAAGTTTCTTTATGATATGCAGATGCCTCCAAACCACTGATCAAGTAAATTATATTATAACTACAGAAAACAAAATTAATAAAATCTCAATACTTTCAAATTATTCCATTAATTTTACTGTAGAAATAGTAAGTAAGTAATCGTCAATTTGACGCTTTTTTCATAAGAAATATCCGTCATAAAGATATATGAAAATATATAATTAAAACACCTTTGAAGTTCTTTTTAAAAGACACATTTCTCTTCATTATTCTTAAACAATAAATATAATTGATTTTTTTTTTTTTAACATTAAACAAATAAACGAAAGAAATCCCGTCATAAAATATTTTTATATGACTTTTTAATGGCTACAGGTTTTTGATACATATTTTTTTTCTTATTTTTAAGTATTTTTCTTAAAAATCTGCATTCTAACCAAAATGAATATTTTACACGAGTATTTTTTTTAAAGAAATAAAAAAAAAAAACATAATAAAAATCAAGGTCAATATAAGAGGACACTTTTGTTAAAACATTAATTTAAGTTTTTTTTTTATTTATGCATCTTTTGAGGAGAAAAAGAGAAACAGTTTCGATTTTTAAGGTGCGGTTACGAAAAATAAGAAGAAACAGATATTCAGCATTTTATTTAAAAATTATCTCAAAATTTAAGGTCATTTACATTATTTTTTGGAAGCAAAAGGAAAAAAATTCTTGTTTTAAGAATATGAATATTGAGGTAGTAAAATGAATTTACAGAAAAAGTTATTACCGTATTTTTTCAATTAACACAGTTGTTTAAATTTTTATTAAAATTAATTTGATTGATTTAATTAATTCATTAATTGAAAATATTTTATTTAATTTTTTACAGTTTTTACTAATTTGATCAAGTTATTTTTCTTTTTTATTAAATTATTTTCATATATATTTGTTAATTTGTATTTTTTTTTTGTGTTCGTAATATAAATTAAAAATGAATTAGGATTAAAAACTATAATTCGAAAATTTACGGTGAAGGTCAACAAGGTCAAAAGTAAAAATTTGAATTTATTTAAAAAATTAATAGACAAATAATAAATTTTTTTTTTTTTTTATTTTAATACAATTGTCCTGTTAAAATTGATTTGGTACAAATTTCTTTAATATCTCATCGTTGTTTAATTTTTTCTCTTACCTAACCCTTTCATCCTTTATGACGATTTTAAATAAAAGAAAAAATTTCAACAAAAATAAACTAAATAAAATTAAAAAAAAATATGGCACAAATTTCAAAATAAAGTTGATTACATAAGATTCATTTCTGACTTACTTGTTAAATGTCGAAGATTATTTTTAATTTTTTTTATCTGTTTGAGACGCAAAAAAAAAAAAAAATCGCAAGTATAAAAGAATTCATTATTCTAGCGCTCTAAATGATATTTTTTTTTGTTGTTGTTGTTGGCTCTATTCAATGTTTAGATGTATATATGATGTTATTGATGTAAAGAACTATTAGGGTTTGCGACAAAAGAAGTAAGGGGAATTAAATTTCTTAAAAACCTTTAACATTAATTATTCATAAATTTGTAAAAATAGTATAATAAGTAGATTTCTAAGCTCAGGTTTATAATTTAAGGTTTTATGGGTAGAATTGTCAAAATGACAATGGACGGCCATTGTCTGCCTAACATTATGTTGAAATGACTTTTTTGAAGGCCTTTGATCGCTAAGGAATATATTTAATATATCGTAATATACATAATATATGCTGTAGATATTTTCGCTATTGTGTTGAAAATTTTTAACAAATTTCAAAGTTATGACCACAGAAAAAAGTCCAAAATTTACTTATAGAAGTTTTTATATAACATAGAGTTTGCCCTGTTACACACACATATATATATATATATTAAACATTTTGTCTGACTCTTTTTCAAATTATGAAAAAAAAAAAAAAACAAAATATATTGATTTATTTTCTACATAATTTTTGGAAAACCCTAAAAGAGATGTATATTTTTTTTGTAAATAATTCTCTTGTACCATCAAGTACTAGTTTGTACATACAAATTTGTAATAACTTGCATGTGTGTTGAGGAGGTCTTGTGTATATTTGTATATATGTCAATGTGTGTGTTTGCAAATATCGGCCTTCAGTCCAATTAAAATCACATTGTGTATTCTATGGATTCATTTATGTTTGAAATCATTGAAAGATCAGTTGCATAAACAACTGTTGCACACAAAACTGGGTCAATTGTTAAATGGAAAAAACAAAATTCAAAAGAAAACAAAATATTTATTAAGGAAAATTAAAAAAAATTAAAAAAATAATATAATATATACATATATATATGATAAATAAATTAATAAAAAAAAAGCA
>MINK01172028.1:247-32215 GCA_001735545.1 Phormia regina
ATACATACATACATACATACATACATACATACATACATACATACATACATACGAAAAAATATTTGAAATAAATAAATTTTTTTATTAATGAAACAGCTAAATATTTAAAAAGGATCAATTCATGGGCACTGATAACAAAAAACTTAAAAGGTTTTAATTTAATTTAGTACATTATTATTACTGTTATGGTGATCGCGAACAACAAAATATTTTATGACGATCGCAAAAAAAAGATAAAATAAAAATACATATGCAACATACGCGACTGCTTATCAAATTCTAATTTTTTCATATTGGAAAACATGTATACCGTTGTACACGAATAAAATTTTATAATTATTTTAATTATTCTTGTGAAATTTTTTACACTTATAATGTCTAAAAGGCATTTATTAGCTCATTTTTAAAATCGTTAAAAATTGATCGAATAATTTTTTATTATAAATTGAACATTTTTGTTTGTTCGAAAATAATAAAAATTTGTTCCTCGAATAATCGAATACTTCTTGTTCGATTGACAACCCTAATAAGTAGTATTTTCAATCGAGGTTTTTACTATAGACCATTATATATAGACCATTACTATAGATATTATTCTTTTTAATCATAATCATGATAATTTTGTCAACTTTTTCACAATAAAAAGTTTATGAATAAATCTGTGAAATTATTAGTCCATTAAAATTATATATAATATGCAGTTTTTATTTAAAATTTCAAAACTTTTTGTAAAACATAAATCAAAGTATTCTTTTATATTTGATGGATATTAATCTGAATCGATTCATTTATTCAGATATAAAGTTTAAAGCTTTTATTTTTGGCTAAGAATTGAAAATATGCATATATAACTTTTTATACTTGAAAGAATATTAACATTTTGTATAACACATTGTGCTTACTTTACATACATATGTATGTAAGAAGATATTTATGTTAGTATAAATGTTCTAAATATACAAACATACATTACACATAGAATACACATGTTGGTCCAGAAGAGTTTTCTATTTTTTTTTCTATTGTTTTGGTCATTATACGGACTAATATTGATGACGACAATGATGCTGTTGTTGTTTTAAATTTGTTCATATAAAATAGTATCATGTGTATTATATACAAGTGTTTGTATGTAGATTCCCAAACAATACTTTGGAAAGTTATCCAACCATACTGAAATCTTAAAATAGATTTAAAAAAAAAACTCTTTACATATGAAAATAAATAATTTAAAAAAAAATATCATATGTAAAGTTATATTTAAGTGAGAGGTTTTGTTTTAAAATTTGTTATTATGAGTTAGAACTTTTAACTTAAAATATCTGCAAACAAATATCTTTTAAATTATGAGATTGAATAAAGAACCAGTACAAATAATATATACACAGGTGTATTAATCAAAGTCGTTTATTAGTAACAACTTTTTAAATTTGTTTAATAAAATTTTCACTACAACTTCAACTCATATATTTGAGAATATTTTTTTTTTTGCTCTACAAAATGTAATCGAATTTAAAAGTTTGTTACCTAAACTACGAATTTAAAAATATTTTTTTTCTTTATTATTTTTTACCCCTATGGTTATTTTTGCTAAAAAATAAAGAGAAAAAACTGTTATTAGCAAAAGATTATTACATTTAACTCACCTGAGCAGACGGACCTACGGACACAGTTTGTAATAAAGATAAATATCTTGGAGCAAAATTCAAACACACTGCAAAATATTATATTACATTTTTAAAAGGATTAGTTTAATGTTTGCCCTATGACCTCTAAATGAGCCATACAACAACAAGAATCTCAGTTTTTACTTATAATGAATTTAAGTTTCTCTGTACTCTTGTAAAATACCAAGAAGCTTCTTTATACACACAAACATAATGGTATATACATACATACATACATATATATTTAAAAGATACCTAGAATGAATTGATGAAAATGTTTTGAGATTCTTAGACACTCACAAAACTTAAATTGAATTTACTCAAGCATCATCGAGAGTTTATGGTAAACTTTATTGAAAATAACTACATATTTCGGATAAATTTTATAATACATATACATAAGAAGTATGTATGTATATATGTACATATGTATATATAATATTCGAAAATAAATTGATTACATTTGTATGCCTGCACACAGATAATTTGGCACATGCATTCAATAAGTCGTTCCAAAAGGAAAACGACAGCCAACACTATCATCATCATCATCATCATCGTCATCATAATGCCAGCATGTGTGATTAATTGAATATAATAGAATTTCTTGCACTTAATAAAATCGAATTGTCGGCCAACGCATTATCAACGTTTCCTTTACTAATTGTAATCTCTTCGCTTGCTAAAGGATAAATTACATTTCCCATATAAATTCTCTTAAATACCATGGTGCAAACAAACATGATTCTTACTATGAAAATAATAATTACAGGTATCAATGCAAAATGTTAATACAATATGTTCTATAAGTAAATATGGTTGGGTGTATGTAATTAATTTTAAACAATACCTACATACAATTACGAATATGAATGATGACTGTATAGAGTTTCTATTATTTAAGTTTTGGTTTGTGTTACCAGAAATCATCTATTTTCAAATTCGTTAGTGAATTATATTTCAAGTAAATTGAAATTAAAAAAAAAGACTACATTTGTATTCATTTGTAAAGTAGAATCATTAGGAAATAGTCTACTTTTGAAATTACAAAAAAAAAAAAAAAAAAAAAAATGTTTTTTAATGAATTTAACTGGTTTCTTTCTTGTCCATTTTCTAATTAAAAACAAAACGACGAATATAAACTTTACTTTGCTAAATAAACAAAACTGCTCTAAAGAAGTGTTTTAATGCGCATTAAAAAATGCTGGCTTAAATTTTAAAAACTATTGCTATCGTTATAGATAATTTGTTTTTTGCTTTTATATTAAATTACTTACCATTTTGTGGAAAAAATGAACTTCAATTTTATAAGCAATTACATAAATATAATCTTCTTTCTTTGCTTTTGAATAATTATTCGTTGTATTTATTGTATCAAAAATAAAAAAAAATCAATTTTATAAAAATGTAAAATTACTGAAGAGTCGTATGTTCTTACAGCCACACTTGCAGTATAAGTAACTTTGGTTAAAATTTTGTTATTACAACTGTCCTTTTGTAAATTAAATTAAACATTTTCCAATTATTTATGGCAATATCAAAGAAAATACCGATATTTTTGACAAAATTACTTGTACATAGTTGGCCAAGGACATTTTGTATTTTTTTTGTTTCTGACATAAACATTTATGTTTAATGAAGTTGCCATATTTTGCAGAAACTATGGCAACTTCAAATACATAAACCTCACTATAAAATTTAAAGGTAGGATGATCTTCCCTTTAACTTATAGGCCACTTTTAGCTTAAAGTTAACTTATAATAACCAAATGCTTCTTATCTGTCCGATAACATCATACTTTTAGCTATTGACAAGTTGTAATAATGAGCCTTAATACGACGAACTAACGGCAAAATATATTAAAATATCTATTGGATGCAAAATATGGAATAAATTTTATTTTAAAAGTAAAATAGGAACTTTAAATGAAAATATGATAAATTATGATAATAAACCCATGTCGATGCCGAAATTCTTTTAAATATATGAAACAAACATCGCGATTTTTTTTCGAGTAAAAAATATGATTTTCCATATTTGTTGTGGTCAATTAAGTATATTTGACGGTAACTTTGTTTGATTTAAATAAATAAAACTCCAAGAGGTGATGACTAAAATTACCTTCAAATTATTATTTTTATCTGCTCAATAGCATCGAAGTTATTCTGAAAATTAGTTCAAGTTTTCAGTAAAAATTTGGAAAAATGTTGCTTGAATGTTTATTTGAAATGTATTAATTAATAAATAAAGAAAAGCAATAACAATATTTATATATTCTATGAAAAATTTTATGACTTATGACAATACGACACAATAGCACACCTTGTGAATCCCCCAAATATATATTTAATCGTCCACGTGCAATTTCATTCAAACACAGCAGTTCCAAAGTTACAGAATTATTTCCAAAAATGTCCGTTTTGGGACCACTGTGCATTGAAACATCTAATAATATTGTAAATTTTTAAATAACTTAGAACATTACTTCAAATTAAATAATTTTTCTACATCGAATACATAGACTATTATTTCAATATTTATTTATGTATTTCTTTCCCCAAAGTATATTAAATGTTGGTCCTTATGTACTTACCTACACATGTAAATATTCTAAATATATACTTTAATACGGAGAAAATATTATTATAGCTCATTATTATTTTTGTTACGTTTTGTTTTAGTCTTTTTGTTATGAATCCTTTTAAATTTTAATACCCAATATACCTTGTGGGATACGGAATGTTACACTAACAAAATTTTCAATTTCATCAATGTTTGTAAAGAAATTTTTGACATGAAACAAAGAAAAAAAAAAGGGTTAAAATATTTATGTATAAACAAGTATGTATGTTGTTATGTGTTGAAGAAGTATAAATAATTTTTTTGTTACCACTTGCTGGCTGGCTGTGCTCTGCTTTGCTTTGCTTTATTGTCCCTGAGCGACAACGACCTTTATGTTATAATTTGTTATCTATTTTTTCCGTTTTCATCTCTTTTAGTATATATTTTTTTATTGACTGTTTTTATTTGGTCTCGATGCGTACGTGCATATTAAAAAGGTTACATAATAATAATACCACTCTCGTAGGGGAATAAATAAATAGTAACTTTAGTGGGTGGTACAAAGGATTTCTTAAAAATAGCATGAATTTATTTTTTATTTTTTTCTATATGTATGTCCTTTTTTTATTCCTTTGGTAGGTGCTTTTTTTATTTTAGTTTGTATTTGTTTTCAATTCATTGCCTGCGTATGCCTATTAGATTAGCTTCAATGAAGACGCAATCGTGTCAACTTCAATGTGTTCAAGTAGTGGCAGTTGACGCAAAAATTGTTAGAGTTTTGTATTTTTGTATCTACAGATGTCGTCAATGACTAAGTAAATGTATGAATGAATGAATAGATGAATGTTTACTGTAATGTTACAAATTTATATATAAAAACACTATTAGACGTTTGATATTGTCACTGCTACTCTATTCCTATTTATGTTTCATCAAAGACACTTGCAACACATGTTTAAAAGTATAGATTCTATTAATTCATTGATTTTAGTTTTTTATCTCTTTCATATATGATTTTTATTTATCATAAATAAGAATATGATGCAACATACTGTCCAAATTTTAATATTTAAGTAGTTTTTTTTTTCTTTTTGAATAGTCTTGGCATATGTATTAGTAAGTACATACGTATATATGCATAACACTGGTCTGCAAAGAAAGCCACTTAAAAAATAAAAAAAAACGGATGAATATGAACAATTTGTGGGGTGTAGATATTTAAAAAAATATATTTATAGGTTGTTTAAAACTGTTATTAAAAAAAATACAAAATTATAAATTATATATAAAAGAATAATATATCAAAAAAATTTTTGGACATATTTTATCTTTTATTTAATAAAATATTTATAAATTACACAGAAATTAAACAAATTAAATATTTTAATCCCATTTAAAGAAACTCTGCATCAAGAAAGGATGACAATACTTAATTAATGTTCAAAAAATGCAATTTTAATTTTTTAAAAGGTGTCATAGAGTACCTTTAATAATGTAAAAAGAAATCTTATATACTTTTCATTTATTAATTTTCGAATAAAGCATTTTAAGTATTTTTCGATAAAAAAAGTATAAGTGAACTAATTCTTTTAAAACTCTGAAATTTCTTTCGCACATATATTACATTTATATTGAGAATATGAAATTCAAAAATACAAACATTTGGACAAATGCCTAAATTATGTTAAAACAATTGTTACAAAGAAAAAAAATTAAAAATATTCTAAAAACGTACATTGAAAAAGTGGCAAAAGTTCAATTGACCCTTAAAAGAGTAAATATCAAATGTATAAAATTTTACTTAAGATCAAAATATTAAATTCGAATCGAAATGTAACATTTTTTAGGTTGATATTTTGAACGGGATGACAAGAACAACAATTCATTAAAAATGTTAAATAAACTTAGATTGTTAACATCATTTTTTATTTTTTGGCTTAAAAAAATTTAGCCAATGTTTTTTTTTTTTTGGTTTCGATTCAATAACTCTTAAATGAATGTAATACACACATACATGTGAACATAGAAAAAAACACGTAAATTTTGTGTCATCCTTGAAGTGACCTTGGCGTTAACCTCGTTACTCGTACCAATACGCATTTTTTTGCTTTAGAAAAAAATGTTATTTATTTTTTCTACTCCTTCGCTCGTAATCGCTGCTAAGTTTGGCATTTGAAGGGAACATTGAAAAATATAAAACAAAACCAAAGTGTAACACATCATCATCACCAAAGTCATCGTCATCATCGTCACTATCGTCGCCATCATTAGAAAATATAAAATACCACTGTAACATTTAATAACCATCTACCCACTAATTTAATTCATTGTCACCCATCTACTCCCACTTCTACACAAATACGCATACGTTGTATTAAACCAAATGCTTATGACTTATTTTTTTACTCATTCATACGCTATTTCATTGAAATTTACGCTATATAATACTACTACATACGAATATTGTAAAATGCTTTGAATATATTTGTAATTACAGTGAATACTAACAATGCAATTCAAATTATCAAATGAAATCTTCTGATATTCTTCAAGTTTTGATGGTATGTGATCAGGATATAAACATCAGAAGAGTAGTAAAATAATGTTTGGGTATTTTTAATTCTGTAAACATATTACAGATACACTTTACATGAATTGTTACTCACTGTAAAATGTTCCTTTTTATTGTAGATTTTTTTTCGTATTGTTATATTTTAAGAATGCTCCCTCCTCCTGATACATGGATATTATAAAAAAAAGAAAAATACTTTTGCTAAAAAGGTTATTGTGTATTTAATGTCAACCATTCAACATTCCAATAATTTTGTTTGGTTTTTCACATGTTTACATGTGTTGAAGTGTGTGTATCTTTAATACTAAAATTATGTTTAAATTTTCTACTAAACACACAAACACAAATAAATGGCATACAAACATACTCATAGACTTTATTGATAATTCGTTCACTCATTTTCATTGTTGAACAAAATTATTTTACGTATTTTCTATACCCTACTTTGATTAATAGTTAATGAGATTATATTTTAAAATTATAATATTTTTTATGAAAAAAAAAAAAATATTCTGGATTTTTTATTCTCGGTTAATATGTCAAACTATATTAACTATTCATTATTATTAAATTTTATTAAAATTATATTTAATTATTAAGTTATGTAGAGCTTTGAGATATTCGTCGAGAATTGATTTTAATTTTTATATAAATTTTACAGACAATTCAACGTTAGTTGCTTCTATTTAACATACAACAACACACAATAGGACTAAAAGTTGGTCGATTTTCTGGCTGAATAAACATAGAATTATCACACTCAAAACATCTAAAAGTCCTGTTGAAAATTTCACGAATACGTCATGAAATAAAACAAGCTGAGGTACGCAAAATTACATATAAATTAAACAAAAACAAATTAAAAAATTATACCTATATGAAAAACGTATGTATGTGTACGTGACACAAGCAATAAGTAAATTGAAACACAAAAATCTTCAAAATCATAAAATCATAAAATAGAGTAACTAAAGGATTTATCAAAAATAAAAAAGTTTTCCAATAATTTTTTAATAAATTATAATATAAATATTTATATTATTTTCTTATGTAAAACCTTTATTTAATTCGTTACTAATTTCTTTAATTATAAAAATATTTAAAATAATTTTAAAAATCTGATTAATTCTAAAAAGAACTCGTTATTACATAGAATATTATATTTCCAAAATATACTATATAATGAAACCTTTTCATATACTTTTTCAATTGTCCCTCGTATATAAATATTTTTTTCTAGTTGTGGTGAAGAGAAATTCCTCAAAATAGGCTAATGGCATTTAAAATGTGATTTTGCACCTGAATTACTATTTAATGCTTACACAGGCAAAAATTATTTATAACAAAAACATAAGTTAATCGGATTGGAATAATTTTTAAATTTGATTTGAAAACATTATTCCTCTTGATAAGACGTACCGACAGACAACTAACTTAATAATCGACTAAAAGAAAAGCAAACAAACAAACAAACAAACCATCGACAAATAAGTAGTTTAAAGTACTTAAACAACAAAAACAAAACATATTACGCAGCTCCTTTTAAAACTCCATTGAAAAAATAACTTCTTTAAATAATTATACTGACAAACTTTTTGAAGAAGGTCAAAGTTAAAATAAAGTTTTAAAGTAGCATAAGCTACTTTCATTTAATACTTTAATAATGTCTCTTTCAAGACTGTGAAGCTATTTTTAAAAATATGTATTTAAAACTAGACCTTTTTAAAAACAAAACCATCACTAACTTGTAAGTTTTCTTCCATTTTGATACTTAAAGGTTCCACGACTTCATTTAAAAGTAGAGAAAGAAATAACTTTTTGTTTAGAAAATGAAAACCTTTACAAAACACTAATAAACCATTTAAAATAATTCTTTGACGAATAACATAAGGGAAAAAAAGATAAATGATGCTTTAAAAAAAAATATATAATTAAAGGCTTTTTTTGTACGTGTCGATTACAATATTTAAAGTCATGTCCGTTACTCTACCGTAAATGTAAGTGGATGGTTACTCAAAAAAACGTAAATGTAGGCAGCTGTAAGATGAGAGTTGACAGCTATTAATTTCAATATACTATATCTGCGTAAAAAATTCTTAGAAATAGTTTATCAATTGCACAAATTATTTGCTGTTTTCTTTATTAAAAAATTGTTAAAATAATTTAAATAAAATTTTAAATTAAAAATGTTTGTCATAAAAGTATAAATTTTGTTTTGTATACAAATCGCTAAAATACGAATTAATAAATTTATCGATTTTAAAAAATAAATTGAGACTTATTGCAGATATGTGTAATTGATATCACTGATGTTTATGCTCACAAAACAACAATCAAGTACTGCCTATATTTACGTTTTTGGAGTAATCATTTACTTCCATTTACATTTACGTTTTTACATTTACGGTAGAGTAATGAAGCCTTAAGTAAGAAGTTATACTGATCATTAAAAATTAATTACTTTTCTGGATATGGTGTAACAATTTAACACTTACACAGCATACCCTACAGATGCTGGTTGTAAAAATAATAATTAAAAAAAAAACATAATTAAAAAACAAATATTATAAAATATATCAAACATTTAATTTTCCTTTTCATAAAAGGAAAATTAATTTTCCTTTTCATAAAACACAAGTCAAATAAAAAGATAAAAATTATATATCTATTTTTAACTTTTCATCATATTTTCCCTAATTATATCTGTCTCTGGGTATTTGAACTTTTCTTATTTTTTTTCATTTTATTATTTTTGCAATAAACTTTGATTTTATTGATTGACAAGCATATAGACGAACTTTTAAAACGTTTTGTCCTTGAGAATTTCTTGCAACAATTTATTTGCTTTAAGTTTTCTTTATGTTTTTTTTTTGTTTTTGTATCGTTTTCATTTACATTTTGATTTTGTGTTCTTATGTCTTCATTATTTATCATTTTCTGAATGTGTCTGCATCAAATGTATCATTTACTTTTAAACACATCATTTGAGTCATAAATACTCATGTGTATTTTTCTTAAGTACATAAGAATTTGGTTTCTAATAAGTGTTTCATACCTTTTATTTCTATCTTTTTTTTTTTTTTGGTTGAAACACTACAGCTTGTCTTTAAATAATATTTCATCATGAATTATTCATTAGGTCAAAAAGTCTATATAGTAAAATTATCTCAATTTGAAGTTCTTCATATTGTATTATACTTTGTGGCCAGTAGACATTTGGTCAGACGTTTAAGGTCTGGTCAACTGTAATGGGGCATCATTGACCATGAATTAAAGATACATACAAATTGTCTTAAATATATTGTACTTGTCTTTATATATAAAGTGGCCAAATATAAATTGTTACTAATAGAGATGTCAAGGTTAAATGATTAGGATATGTATTAAAGTTTAAGGCAAATTGAATATTACACTTGTTGGCAAAAAATTGTTTGTCCCTCAAGAAAAAAAGTGGGTTAGATATATTTAAAGTACTAAACGTGAATTTATTTTCACTCGTGACTTTTTGAATTTTTTTATAGACCTGTCTTGGGTAATTGGAACGCAGGACGATGCAGATGACAAATAATATTTAAGTGACATTATCACCATTTTTATATCTGCCCATTAGTATTGAATTTATTTAGAAATATGTAAACGTTGTAAAAACCAATTTCTAATTGAAAAATTAAGAATTATTATGAAAATTTCTTTTAGGAATTTCCACTTAATTGTAGGTATTTATGATTATTTTAAGTTAATTGGAAATAAAATCAAGATTTGTGTACCATACTTGGCGTTTTAACTTTAAAAAAGAAAAACTTAAAAGAATGTTATTAATATCAACCGTAAAAATGGTTCTTAAGTTATGGTGAAATATATTCGTGTAATAAAATTAATACAGACCTGACGGAAAAAGCAATCTACACCCAGAGAAAAATATTCAAAAAAATAGTGTATTTGATACGTATGTGTTAAAGTTGAAAACGGTGTGTTCAATTCTACACTGAAAAATCGGTACCACCGTGGTATCAAATTGAAATGGAATCTTTTTAAAATGAACACGTTATTAACTTCATCTTGATAAAGAATTGAAAATGCTATGATATTAATAACATACCTTATTTTTCAAATAAACCCACCACTATTTTTTATATTTTTAATATTTTTTAAACATTTGTTTATATTTAATCCCAATCATATGATACCTTATAGTTCCAAATACAATTTATTTTCATATTTAAAATATAAAATACATTTATTTATCTAAAATAAATATAAATATATCTTATTAACTTTTGATAAAACTCCCCTAATATACAACTGGGTTTGCTAGGCCTCTTTGAAATCATTGGCCGCCATTTTTCTTCTTCATTTTCCAACTAAATATAATTTTTAACAAAATATACAAATAAATAAATTTTAACCAAATTATAATATTACCTATTTTTCCAATTAATTAGTTAACTTTTAAACTAGGCACGCAAGCCTTGTGGCACAGTCTCCTTAATATCGTCTAAATAGACGATACAGAAATCCCAAAATAACTTTTATATTAATATCCTCCAAGAATTGACGTGCGTCGCCAATTGACTACGACAAAGAATCACAAGATGTTTCTCATTGTGAAATCACAGTGTCCCCATTTCATATTTTAAGATGCAGTTTCCGAGAAATCTTCATTAAAAGAATTTGGTTTCCAATTTTGAGTTCATTATTGTCAATTCAAAAACAAAGTCGAGGAAAAAATTGTTAATGACGTTTTTCGTTAATTTTACAAATTGGAAAGGAACGTTGTAAAAAAAATTAATTCAAGAAACGTAACAATGTGATCACCCGTTATCGATTTTGCAACGTTATTTTTCCCTCAGTGTACTGTACATTTCTAAAATTACCTGAATAATTTCAACCCAAAAATGAAAAGATACAAGTCTAAAGAAACTATCAAAGACCGAATTCTTAAAAGGCTTTAAGTTCGAATTTGGTCTCTTGAGGTTGGAATTTTTAACATTAAAATTTCATTCAACTATTAGTTTAGGAGATACATACTTAATAACTTTTTTCTTTAATTTTCTACGTTTATAAAGATAATTTAATATCCCTAATTTGACAGAACTTAATATATTTAACTGTTATTATATTTATAATTGCTTTACGAAACCCTTTTTGTAATTATTACCATGATGTTAAGTCACTTAAGTATAAATGGTAATTGTTGTATTTGAAATAAATGTTTAAAAATAGAACTGAATAAAATAAAACATTTTTTTCCTTTTCAATTTTCCTATATTCTTAAGTTATTTTCTTTTTTTTTCCAATTTAAATTGCAATATTAATTTTCCAATTTTTTTTTTTTTTATTTGTTTATTGCTGCTATTTTCTGGCATTTTTTTATTTTTTTTATTTTTTCATTTTTATTCTATGAAAAAGTAAAAGGAACTAAAACTACACAAATGATACTTAACTATTTTTAATTACTTTACGCTTAAAAGTTGGAAGCTTAAAGCAATCCATTAAATTGTTTTTTTTCCACTTTTATTGAAATTCACAATGCAAGTCATGACCAAATTCAAATGGAACAAAAAATTTTACTAAAAAAAAAGCTATTCCTTCATGCTCCTCTTTATATAATTTGTAGGTGGATGTGTGTATGTGTGGAGGAAGGACACACACACGCACACATACATACACTACTAAATACTGAAATTGTTTCAATATTATTATTTTTTTATATGTACTTTTTAGAAACTAAAAAAATAAAAAGTATAAAATAAAACAGAATACAACAAATAATTTTGCAATTTTGAACAACTAACGCGCCAGCCACGCACAGTTTTTTTTTTTTGTTCCTTTTTTCCACGGCGAAACAACGACAAACTTTCATTTTGGATATTAGTAAAGTTTTTTGTTACGAATCTCTACTCTTTTTGATTTAGTTTTTATTTTTATACTTTATTTTTTAATTTCATATTATTTCATTTAAATGCTGTTGGCGCCATTATCAACTGCTGCAGTAGATACTTTATATAAAAAAAAAGAAAAACTATCAACTGAATAATAGTTAGTAGTTATTTGTTGGCTGGTTGGATGGTTGGTCAGTATTTATTGTTGTGGACTCGTGTGTTTGGTGTGGTCTTTCTATAAATGCATTTTTATGAGTTTAATAAGTGATGAAAGGAGGAGGGATGTTAAATATTCTAGTTGCCTGGGTTTTACCTCAATAGTTAACTTTTATTATTTAGTATTTAAATTAAATGATAAAGAGATTTAATATTTAATATTTGTGTTTGTTTAAATGTTATATCCTTTGATTTAATAAAAATGTAAATATTTATCGAAACCACATATAGTATTTTGTTTAATGAAATTATTTTATTTATAAAAATGTTATGTATCTATTCTATGGCACTACTCTTAACAACTATTTATTCATATATGATTCATCCATTGCAGTTGCATTCAATTGTATGTTTACAACTTGTTAAAACATTTGTGTTTATGTATTTGCATGTAGTGGTTCATTAACCGTCTAACGGTTTTGATGAACATGAACTGTTGATATAAACAAAAAAAACATTATTTTCCTTTTTAGCTCAAGGACATTAAAATTTACGAGTATTTTGTCTCCAAACTTATTTGTAGAAAATGTGAGAACATTTGCAATGCAGAAAACTTTTCCGTTTTTTGAAAAACTAACAAGGGGAATCAAGGATTATTACATATATATTTTTATTTCTTATACATATTTCTTTTTTCATTTTATTAATTCAATTAAGAATAAAGATAGTTTAAATCAAAAAACAAACATGGGGATTATTTCATATTTCGATTCGAAAGAAAATACTTTCGAAAATTTGTGTATGTATGTCTTTTCGTATACGAGAATTCCTTGTAAACTTAAATATATTTGTCCAAGGTTGTTTTTTCATATATGAGCTAATTATCGTATAAACTTTCAAAAGTTTTTTACAAAAAGTGGTCGTGGCATATTTATTAATATTAATATTTAATATAATATTTTTACTAAATCATAAAATTTAGGGAATTGTAACTGTTGTTTTCCTCACTCAATAGCTTGAGCTGTTGCGCATATATCCGCGACTGTATATATGCGCATAATATGACTAAAATTGCTTGAATAAAGTTATATTGCATATAATCTAAAAGTAAAAATCTTAAATAATAAATCGCAGGCGTTTTTTATTCTATTAAAAATAATAATTACACAGAGAAAGCAGATTCTTTGTGGCAAACGAATTATGTCGGTTCCATGTACTACTTGGCAAATTGGGTGGCATGTATCAAACTTTTCAACTAATATACTTTTTGTGAACACCCTTAATCCGGAAAGATAATTAATTTTCAGTTGTAAATATAAAAAATGATTGTTGGGCATGAACATCATGTCATTATAATAAAAATTTGGTTTATTGTAATACATTTTAATAATTACAAACATTTTCCAATAAATCCTTTAAAATTTATTGAATTTTTCTATGTTTTTTGAGATATCCTTAATCTGCAGGTATATTTTCATTTTGCTATATCAAATAAATAACAACTAAAAAATCTACAACTAAATCATTTACAAAAACTTTTTCATTAATTATTATTATTTTTTATTTCTAATTACAGGATATATTGAAAAACTGTTGTATGATTTTATTTTCCATTAAATATTCTTCACAATTAGAGGCCAGCGGAATGGCACATTAATTTGTTGACTAAAACTTGTCAGTGAAACAAAAATAAAAATATTATTATATTTTAAATAAAATAAAAATTTTTATAACTAAAATTTGTCTTAATAAAAAAATATCATAATTTTTTTATTTATTATTGGAAACAGTAAGTATTACAGTATATATTTAAGTAAATAAAGAATTATAAATAAAAATACTTTATTTTATTTAGTTTTATATAAATAATAAAAAAAAAACTATCAAATTAATTTATTTATTATTTATAATTGTTTATTAAAAAAAAATAATTGTTTACAGTTATAAAGTCATTAAATAAATACATGTCATTTAACAATTTCAATTATATGAAAAATGCATCCTCATTATACTAAAACCCACACACACACTCTTTCTTTTAATGACTATGACGTCACACAACGATGTTTATTTCAATTTAGTCAATTTTAAATTGCTCATGCAATACCAGGCGCACAAAACATTCAGCAGCATATAATTTTAAAAAGATTTATTTTATTGCAATAAAGATCATCACATACTTTAAGGCGTTAGTATAAATATGTTACAGGGTGATTTTGGTATTTTTAACAACAGGCACACTCTTATAAAATATGCAGCCTAAAAGTATGTAATGATTTATATTTAAAAAAAAACATTTTATTACAATTATAACAGGCTGGATATTCTGTGCGCCTAGTATTAAGCGAGGAATTTTAAATTGACGAAAAAGTAAACGAAAAAGTGCATGACGTCATACATACCGTAAAGTGGGGGCGTTTTGTTTGTATTAAAGATTATAAAAAAATGTTAATATGTTTTCGTATGAAAAATTTGTGGCTTGAAAAAGCCCTCGAATTAATTATTATATTTTTTTATTTGCTAAAATAAATAATTAATAACTAATAAATACATTTTATTAATTTCTTTAGAAAATTGTAATTATAAATACATATATACAATTAGAATACACACATGCCACATATGTAAGTTAAGTGTTTTTTCTTAGTATTTATTTAATTAGGTATATAGTTTTTGTATTATTATGTTATTAAAGTATTTATAACATTTTTGAAAATGATTTCAAGTGTAACTTACCTTCTTCTTCTTCTGTTATATCCTTGAAAATTTAATTAAAAGTCAAAAATTTAATTGATGTGTTTCTTTCATTTTTTTATTGTTGTTGTTTTTTTTTTCTTTACAAATATAAATTTTAGTTTAGTTTCTCATTTATTGATTTTGTAAATTTAATCAATTTGTTACACAGACATGTTGGTTTTAAATGTTTGTTTTACTTAAAATTAAACATAGAAATGTAGATGACTATTATTTGTATTTATTTTATATAATTTTAAAACAATAACAAAATTAAAAAAAACAGTAACTTTAAGTTGGAAATTCTTTGGTGTTTTAACAGTGATAATTGATTTTTATTTTTTTTTACAAACATGTTAATGAAATTTAAGATTAGTTTTTTTTTTTTTTTTTTTTTTTTTTTTTTTTTTNNTTTTTTTTTTTTTTTTTTTTTTTTTTTTTTGTGATTTATCAAGAGTAATTCAAGCAAAAATTACTAGAATAGACAAAAATATTTTCTTTATTAAAAATATATTTGTTTGGGGCTTCACTTGAATTAGTCTTGGGAGGAAAAAACAAAAGCGGTTTTCTAATGAGCCTCTAGAAAATCGCTTTGGTTTAGTTTGGTTTTATTTAATATTCTTAATAAAAAGTATAATTTTAAAAATAATTTAGATTTTATTCTTAAGGTTTAAGAAATGATTTTGATGACGATTTTTTTCATTTTTTTTTTAGAATTTTACAGAAAGAAGCGTATTCTAAAATTTATTATTATTATTATTATTATTATTAATTTAAATATTATTATTGCACATTTATACATACATACACTGACTTAGAATTTAAATATTTCTTGGTAATTGATCAAAAAGAAATGTTTAACAAAATTTATTTTAAATTTATTAAATGATGTGTTTTAATGAGAAAACAAAAAAATATATTTTTGTTTATTACTTTTTTTCTCTATATTACTATAATACAAAATATTTGAATGTTACTTACATTTGTCCATTACAAATGATTATTATGAATGTATGTACGTACGTATTATTATATAGACACCATTCACCCATTTACCTACACACTCATTCACTCTTTCATTCACTTTAAATCTCATACAGCCATTCAATGTATTTTATTTATAAATGTACGTACATATGTGTATGTATGAGTATGACTAGGACTTATATTTAAATATAAATTATTAATAAATATTAAATGTATGTATTTGTGTGTGTGTGTGCATATATTGTTATATAACATTTACTATAACATAATGATATAATATAATCAAATTATTACATACGAGGATACATTGAAAAGTCCTTTAAAAATATAAAATTTGATTTTTTGTTTAAAAAAAATCTGTAAATGTTTCTAGAAAATAAAACAAATTATTTTCTTTTAAAGAAAACACATTGCAAATATCATTTTAAACTTTATAAAAATGTTGAAACAATCGCTAAATTTTAACATAATCTGAAAAAAATCTTTAAATTAATTTAAAGTACATTTTTTGCGTTGAAGCCTGAACAAGAAATTTGTTTATAAAATTAATATGGTTTAATAAACATATATTATTTCTGGAAATCGCTTGAAAACTCAAATGGATATTAAACATTTTGCAAAGATTAGAATGTTTTTTTTATATATTTTAGTATTTTATTTGATGCATATTTTGAATAATGTATGGAGATTTAAATAGCGATTATCATGTCCATAATTAAATCAATTTAAAATGTCCAAAAACTAGCGATTGAACATAAAATTATACCTGGCTACAGTCGCCAGACTTATCCAAGAATGTGGCAATAAGGAATAGCTAAAGATTTTTAAAAGATAATATAAAATTTTTAGTTTTTATAAATTAATGTTGTTTACAAATTTGCACACTATAAATTTATCATTTCAATTTAATTCCTTCCCAAAACAGAAAAAAAATGATGAAAATCTTCCTAAAAATATAACTCCAAACTTGGAGTTTATATTGGACTTTAATTAAAGAGAAATTAAAGATGTCCTCAGGATCACCTATTATATATACTATTTTCCACAGTTTACAAAATTTTGGATAAAGTGAAATTAAGTACTTATTTCAGTTTTCGTTTTTTTTTTTTAATAAAAATATTTTTAAAGAACTTTCCATACTGCCTTCGTAGCATGTGCTGTATTTGCGTGTGTTTTATACATACAACTATCTTTTAACCTAACTATATGACTTTTAACTCCTACAAGGAACTAAAGCAAAACTTTTTTTCCCACACAAACACTTACACATACACACACACACACTCATACAAACACTAATCACACATATTCAGATCAGATTCGAAATTCATGTGGAGAGATGAATAAATGATTATGTAAATGTTTGAAAATTATATAATACAAAATTTATCATAATATTACATATGTATGTGTATGATGATGTTGCGTTTTAGTAAGTTACTTACACACACTAATACAACTACTAAATATACCCTTATTACAATCTACTTTTACTTAATCCCTATGATAGTTATTTAATACAAATACATTTACATAAATATGCATATTTACATATGTATGAATGTATGTTTGTAGTGTGAATACACATACATTTATTTATAGAGTATTTATTATTTATTTTATATATATAAAAAAAGAATTAGTTAAAGGAACATTTTACAATCTGTTGAAATTTGAACTTTTTTTGTAAGAATATGAATGAGTGTATGGGTGTGTGTGTGTGTTTATGATTGTTGGAATTTAATTTAATGTTTAATATTATAATTCTCATATTAAATAGTGTGATTATGTTTTCCTTTTAGTTCTAATTGTTTTATATTCTTTTTGTTGTTTGTTGTTGTTGTTGTGATAAATAGCAGGTACCAGATTATTACAAGATTTAACAATATAAATATAACAAATTAGCTTAAAAAAAAAAAAAAACAAAAAAACAAACAACAACAAATAAACATACATAATTAAATGTAATAAATTATAACAATAGCTTATTCCTTTTTTTTCTCTTGTTTTGGTTTTGCTGTGATAATTAAATTCCGCTACCACACGTGTATAACAATTATTTGTTCAATCTCTCACTAAACTTTTGTTTGTATCTAGATTAATTAATGGCAAAAAATGTACATACAGACGTACGTTTTTATAAATGTGTGTCGACTTGTGGTTATAAAGAATCAATAACAAATTTTATTACCATAATGTAATAAAGTAGTTGTGATTGGGCCAATATGGGGGGTGGGGGGATTAAGTTAAATTCAGATAAATATTTATTTGTTCAACTTTAATATCGATAAGGATACATTATGATTTTGTTTTATTTGAATCAAATTAAAATTTTTGTTTAATTTCATCTTTAATTTAAATTAACGAATATGTTTTATGAACTATTTCAATGTTTTTAAGAATGATCATTAGTTTTAGATTAATGGGATTTTTATTGACTTTTGATTGAGTGTAACTTGTTGTTGTGCCCAATTAGAAGTTAAACGCATGAAAAAAAGCCCATGTCACTTTCAGATTTACAACACACATAAGTATGAAATTACAGAATGGTCTGGAAACTCATATTGAGATTAAGGTTTATCACAGAAAAGTTTTTAACTAATAATTAAAAGTTTCTTAAAATTAAATTGATTGGATTTATTAATTAACAAATGTGATATTAGGATAACAATAAATTTAAATTAACAATTTCAGAATATTATCATCATGTTTTTATAATTGAGTTTATTATTAAAATTTCATTTAATTACTTAATTTGCTTTGGAAGACTATAAATTTTGTTTGAAGGAAAACTATAAAAATCCAATCATTAATAAGGAAAAACAGAAATAAAGTTAAAATAAAAATAACAATAAAAAATATTTAACTAACCTTAAGGAACAATTTTGTTGTTATCACGTGTCATAACAGCGGACGAAGATAACGATATCGAAGAATTAGACGATGGACTGGAATATTGGTGATGATGTATGATGGCAGCATCAATGCAGCCATCATCCAGCGGAAGTTTACAAATTTCATCGACATCTTCAACTGTTGTAATTTGACTTGTTACACTTGGTCGCATTTCCAATTTTGGATGATTGTGCGAATTCATTAAATCGACCATGGCAGTTTCAGCTTCAACAATTGCAGGTGTCGGTGGTGTAGAAGGCGTTATAATTGAAGATATTGCAGCTGCAGCAGCCATCGAATTGGGTGGTGGTGTTAGTGTGGGAGTGTTGGCAATTGTTGCACTACTTGAATTGATTGAATTCGAATGAAATTTTGCGGTCGACAGGAATGACACCTTATTTGGCGGCGGTGGTATTGTGATGGGAGTCAAGGCAAATGTGCAATGTTTACTGGCACCCGGATGCAGTGGTGTTGTTGCACCACTCAAGTGGCCGGAATTGTTTAAATTGTTGGGAGATGCTAACGATAGACTTGTCAATGAGGTTGGTGATACGGATGTGGTGGTGGCCGTTGATAAACGTGAATTACCACCAACAGTAGCGGGTGGGGTTACCGTTACTATTGCCTTGGTGGTATTCGACATCACATTAGTAGCTGCAGTGTAATGAACACCCGAGGATCTCCTCCTCTGACGATGATGATGACGATGAAAACTTTGACACCTTGTGCAAGAGCGTTCACGTTGCAATTGCTGTTGTTGCTGCTGCAATTGCTCCTGATGATGATGTGGATGATGATGGTGGTGATGTTGCACAACGCTGTTTCTACCGCAGTTGCTACTCCCACTGCAAGAGCTGCAACTGCTAAGCTGCCGTCACATAATCGAACGATTACCATCAAATTGATTCACCGAAGAATAACCAAATGATGTTGAGGCAGCAACCATGGCAGCAGCCACATGACACTTAAGTTGCGGTAAAACAACAATGCACATGATCCAATAACAAAACACGAACATGCCGCAATCATTGTTGAAATTTCGCAAAAAAAATAGTAACCAACAACCAGGAAATGGAAAAAGGAAAAGAAAATGTAATAAAAAAAAAATTATTAAAAATATATAGACTATTTACACAAGAAGTTAACATAAATGCCCACACCTCTCCCCCCATTGCACAACAAACAAAAGTATTTAAGTTGGCAAATGTTTGTATACAATAAAAATGGGTATTAAATTAAATTAATACAGTACATAAATAAATCATAAATAAAGCGGTTTGTTATATAAATAAAATTAAATTTAATTACAACAAATTGTAGTGTTTTTATTATTGTTATTATTGTTATTTTACAAGTGCGCAGCAATCTTTTTGTTATAAATATTTTTTTTTTTTTTTACTTTATATTTTGGGTTTGTTGTAGTAATCATTCTTTTGTTAAATTAAAATGTTTATGATTTAATGGGCTTATGAATATTTTAAACATTAAATTGAGTTTGTACACGCACTTTATTTTTGATTACTATTACTACGGACTAACTGGCTAAACGACACTTATTTTCAATTTATTTTTAAACAATTATGTACAAACAAAAGTATTTGTACATTATTTGTTGAAATTCCTCAACATACATAAATATTAATTAATTATAACAGATTTAATTAGTTGTTTAGATTTAGAAAAAAAACAATATACTGCTTGAATGTTTGTGTATAAATTTCTCTACTTATATATGTATGTATGTATCTATGAGTTAATTTTACAAAATTTTCATTACTTTGTATGTGTGTAATTGTGTAATTGTAACGGGGTAAATTAAAAAGTCTATAACAATTGTATAATTTATTTCATTTGTCACAGTCCATTTAGAATAATTAATATTTTGTAACATTTGTGGTTAATTATTGTTGAATATTTAATAAGTGCCTGGCTGTTTTATTTTTTTGTTTATGTTTAAATATTTAAATGAACTTTGATTTGTTTTACATGTGCACAATGAGTTGAGATTGTTTAAAATTTAAACAAAAATGTGTAAATTATGGGTATCCATTATATTTAATGAAATTTAAACAAATTGGAGTTATAAAAATTATTTTATACATAAACGAATGCCTAAATCTGGTTCTATATATACAGTGTTGGAAAAAATAATAGGGACGACCCTTTCGCAGTTTCTTTATATTAAGTTTTTTTTGGAGTCCCGTTATTTAACTGTTACTAAAATAACGGAATTTCATTATTTGTTTACTTTTTCTCTTTTGCGATTTTATTTTATATTTATTTGTAAAACAAAAAAATCACTGAAGTTGTAATTTCAATTGGAAAAAATAATAGGGACGCACTACAACAAATTAGCCATTAGTCAATAAAAATTCTTATTTTTAACATAAACATATTAAACATCCGTAAAGCAAAGTTTATTTGATTAATTTACTCATATTGGTTCCGGATTTATGATTTATGTCTTCGGTAAATAAATTTGAAAATGGGTCGCGTTGTTCATTGCCTGAATTAGAAAAACTGTTATTCTTAAATTAAATTCGGACAGGTTATCAATTAGAAAAATTGTAGAGATAATGAAGTGTTCAAAAACTAAAATATTCAATGCATTCATTCGAAAAAAAGTCATTACACTAGAGGTAGACAACGTAAAAAGTCAGCGCGTTTTAACCATGTGTCATCAAGTAGCCTTAAAAATGAATTGTGTGCTTCAGTCGAACAATAAAAAATAGGCTGCAGGAAGTTGAACTAATGGGACGCAGTTCGATAAAAGTACGACTGTTGAGCAATAAAAACATACAAAAAAGATTGGAATTTGCCAGGCGACACCTGTGCCGTAAAAACTGGAACAACGTATTATGGTCAGACGAAACAAAAGTAAATTCGGCTGGTACACAATTCTGCCCGAGTTATATACGAATCTTGTGGTATCTACGAATCGCCGTTGTCAAGATGTTATAAAAATGGAAAAGATGTGGAACCAAGTATTGAAAAAGTATTTGGAAATGATAGTAATGTTAAAAAAAATATATATTTTTTTCCAAAATGTTAAGTGTCTTTATTATTTTTTCAAGGCCTTTAAAAAAATATATTTTTTGGCAGAACTAGTTCCTTATTTTGGCTTTATAAGTTAAAATATTTAAAGTTATTTAATCTTATTAATATACTTTTTAATATTTATGAAATAGTAAATAAAAAAGGAAGAATATATTAAAAATTAGAGTGCCCACATTATTTTTTTCAACACTGTAGGTATTATTGTATTCTTTTTAGTAATAAATTTGTATCTCCTAAACTTTTGCTCCGATCGACTAGAAATGTATGACAAAGTTGTAGAGCAGAACCTAAGCTTTTACAGTATTTAATTCAAATATACTAATTTACTTAAAGTTAAAGGAACTATAACATCTTTAGTGCTAATTTTTTCGACAAAATTAAAAAAAAAAGTTATACGAAAAAGATTTTTGAACCCCATTATTGTAATTTTTCGATAAAAAAAGAAATAGTGTCATTTTATAATATCCCATTGTGCATTCCTGTGTACATATGTTTCTGCTTAAATTTCAATTAACGGCATTTTCCCCCGTTCGATATGGAAATAATGTAATTTAAATTAAATCCACTCGTATCAGTGTTTTTGTTTAATAATAAGCTTTTTTTTAGATTTTATTTATTGTATTAATTTATGAATAATAATAAGAGAGGAAAAAAATATTAGAAGCAGCAATTATATGTACATGAAATCAATAATAACATACGTTAGTGTAGGTATTAACACACATACACATATTTATATAGAAAAAAACCCAGCAAATAATATTTTCATCATTGTTAAAAATTTAATAAAGTTTCTTATGAAAGTTCTTTTTTGCTGGACATAAAAAATATGGTGACATAAGTCAACATATATAGAACAAATTTAAAATGTGTGGGTGTTGAATACCAGCAAGTGATGAAGTGCAAAGGCCAAAGGCTTTAAAAATACTTATAAACGCTTATAAATTTATACATTGCAAAAATATACCTATGTTCATTAGGGTGATCATAAAAATTAAAGCTTCAAATATTCTCAGCTTAAATGAAAATTTACTTAAAATGACATATCTCAAAATGTCATATAATCCTTAAGAAGGATGTTTGAAAAGCTGCATCTTAAAATTATTTAAAATTAAATTAATATCTTTAATTTTGTTGTCACCCTAATAAACATACTCTTGTATATTTGTGTTAAAATACTTATACATATGCATACATATTTAATATAAAAATTTCTGCATTTAAATTGAACAAACACAGTGGCATTAACGGGAAATATGTAAAAAAAAGCACATTGATGGTAAGAACGATAAAATACCGGACATATAAGCTATTGTTTTATTTTTTACAGCTTTAATAACCATGACTATGAAATTTATTTTTAGATCAAACAAAATAAAAAAAAAAAACTGTAATAAATTATTATGCTTCTTCTTTATGCAATACTTATTCATAAATATAGTAACATAAAACAGAAACATAACATATAAGAATTTTAAATAATACAAGTATAAATAAATATAAATTGTTAAAATGATTTACCGTGTTGTTTTATTAAGGATTTGTTGTTCAACAGAGTTTAGCGTATATTTCTGTGGGTGTCGTTGTGCTTGTGGTTGTGTGCGTGTATTTTTTGTGTTTTTTTTTTCTTAGATTCAATAACTTGTACTTAAATCTATGTGACCAAAGGCAACTGATTCGCTCGGTGAATGGGCCAAAGGCTAAGAAAAAATATATTCTTTATAAAATTAAATGTTTATGTATTTTTTTTTTAATATTTCTTAAAAGTACTTTAAAGTGTATATTTTGAATAGCTTAATGGTATTATTTAAAACGTGCACAAAAGCTAATTGTGTTCATTTACTGCAAAGCTAAAAAAAATATAAATTAAAATATAAATTACCAATCATTAAAAATAAAGCATTTTAAAGTTCAAACATTGTTTAAACAGACCTTTAATATAATTAAATGATTTTTTGGAAGTATTTAATTGATGAACTTTAGAAAATGTTAAATATTTTGTCGAGTTTTCAAGCGATTTAAAAGATTGTTATCTCGTTTTGTTTTCAACAAATTTTCATTTAAAACTGTTTAGTTAAAAATTTATAATTTAAATAATATTATACCAAAAATGAAATAATCAACAATCGTATATAAACATTATTAAGCCAGTTTAAAACCCTAAAATTTAGTAGAGGAAATAATTGCTATGATATATTTCTTCTTTCGGAATTTTTAGAAAATAGAAAAATTATATATATATTTTTTTTTTTTAGAAAAAATTGTTGCTTTAGTAAAAAAAAAAATAATAGTAAAAATTTGGAATTTTGGTTAAAAAAATCATCAGTAAAAACATGCGATTTCATATTTTGGTTTCCCTGCTTTTAATACTCACGATCCCAGAATTTTAAACAATTTTAACAACATGAAATTATTAAAACAATATAATTTGGATCAGATAATTACTTAAGCTAATGTAAAGAAAACAGTATGTTAAAGTTCTGCATCCACTTCATTGCACAAGTGCATTTAAAAAATTGTTTTAAAACTACATTACGAAATGAAGGATAAAGAGAAGCCAACTACTTACACTTACTGAGAGTCATTTATTATTGAATTCAACTAAAACGTGTGAAAATATTGCCAAATAACTTGTGGTCATCCAACCAATAATTCAAATTCAATCTAAAATCTTAGACAAAAGTTCAAACTGCCAGACCAACATTTAAACCACACCAAACTGTTACCAAAAGCACCAGAATATACTACGTACATAGTAAAAGGAGTGGAGTGTTATAGAACAATAATCATCCATTACAGTACAGGAGAATATTTTAAACAAAAACAAGAGAGAAAAAAAAACTAAATGGATGGATTTCTTGTTCATTCCATTTTGTTTGTAGATTTTTCTTTTTGCCTTGAATCGATTTTGGCAAATCACGTGCTGGTAAACTATAAAGTAAATGACATAGGAAAAAAATCTAAGAAAAAAAAAAAGAATAATTGAAAAAATTCAATCACATCCAATAATTTATCAAATGATACTGATATTCACATACGCAATAAGATATTTTACATACAAATATCCCACTTCATTATGTGTAGGTATTTTTATTACACAAATCTCGTCTTTCTGTTTTTAGATTATATATTGATTTTACACATATATGAACAATTTAATAACTATTTCACAAGTATTTTAAATCACTATTGGTCAAATGCCAAATCCTGGCAGCAGGAAGAATAACAACAAAAATAACTTTATTATTTAAGCTTTGAAACCAAGGACTACAACATTAGAGTTTATTTCTTTAACAATTGTAAAAAAAAGTATCATCTAATTATTCTAATCAATTATAATAAAGATAAAGTCCATATGATTACATGTGAATTAAAATTTGAGAGGAGATTTCTCAACTTTTGCCAGTTTTGGACCGTTAAATCTCTTCTTCGGTAGGACATTTGCATGGGGGCTACGTGAAATAATCGACTGATCACAACAAATTTTAACACACGTTTTGCCTTACAACTTTTTCCGAAGCAATATTTAACATTTTTGATCTATGAAAAATATGTCAGTTGTGCTATAAATTATTAAACAATTTCAAAAAAGTCCAAAATTGATCGTACGAATAATTGGCCAAAGAATTAAATATCTGCTGTCAAACTGTTTCTAATGTTATTAAATAGTATCAGGAGAATTCGACCATTGATAGGGAAAATGGTTCGGGGAGATAAAAGGTCCACATCAAAAGAAGCAAGTTATTTGTTATAGTGAGTTCTATAAACATCGAAAAATACAGCAAAGAATGTCTGCAAAAAATCTTTTTTTTTTCTTTCATAAGAGAGCACAAGGATCTACATATTTTTGGTCTTATTTTTGTACCAAAGAAGAACCGTCCTCTGAATTATCCAGAGTTAAGACCACTGAAGAAGTATTAGACTTTTGGGAAAAGTGAATTGAGGACGATCAAAAAGGGGTTGTAAAATATTAAGGATTTTAAAAGAAAATGGACAGTCTATTCCAAAAATGTGGTTGAAACAATTATCTTGGTTTACATCGATAAATCGACTTAGAAAGTGATTCTATGTCGACTGGTATAAATGTAGAGGATTTTAGAGCGATATTTTTGGATATTATAAACAACTGTACATTCGCATAATATCCTCCCCAACTATGGCATTGCAGGGCAAAAAAGTTCTGTTAATACATACACCTGGTTATTGAATAGGATATACAATTTATTACCGATTGGCTGCATTGGCAAATGTTTTAAAAATGTTTATATATTTTATTATCGAGATTTATTCGTGTAAAATTTAAAAAAAAAAACATTATAACAAACATAGGCCCATTATACTGATAATATAAGCCTCTAATACATATTTAAAAAATATGCTTATACAAATATTTATTGCTAACGAAATTATTTCGTATAAACACTTAAACGGCTTCTCGGAGAGGTATAAGAAAATTCGCTGTGTACAGCAGTTTGGAGTCTTTCCTAAAAAAGTTTTTAAACTTTATTTGTTTTAATACATACAAATTTATTTCTATACAAACAAATTATTAGTGGTAGTGTCTGCCTGTCTGTATTATTAGCATAAAATAAAAGATAAAAAATTTAGTGCTCATAAAAAATACTAAAACAACAAAAATTATAAAAATAAAATTTAATAATAAAAAAAATTTTACATTTTTTTTTGTATTCATTTTAATGTAGAAAAATAATAATAACAACAAAAATTGGTCATTTATTTTAATATTTACAAAAGACAATAAAATTCTCATAAAATAATAAAAAACATATACATATATACACAAATACTTATATACAAAGGGACTTTTTACGCACACAGATACAAAGAAACATATACATATGTAGACTTGTTTTTCGACAGGAGCGCAGTAAAAAACAACTATAAAAGTAATTTAGTTGTTTATTTTTTATTAAAGAAAAAATACTGAATAAAATGGAAATTGACATAAAGGAAGATGAATTTGACATTTAATAGTAGTTAACAACTAGTTTTTCTCTTGTATTATTTTTTTAACAAACTCCATTACTTCTTTCCTTTTTAGACAGAGTAAAGTGGAAAAACATCAACTAATGTGGAGGTGAATACAGTTCTAAAGGAATTGGTGAAATGACAAATACATTTAAACGTGTAACAAGAACAAGGATTTTTAAAAGTGCCAAGAAACAAAACTATCTTATACAAAAAAGATAATATTTATTGCTTTTGGTGATTGGTTGGTGGTGATTGAAATGTAATTTATTACTACTTTCCATAAAGGAAACATTTAAATTTAATGATACAATCAACTAAATATACAACTATTATTCCAAAAATTTCAACAACGATCAAAAATTTTTTAAATGTGAAACCCTTGATTTTGAGGGGAGAAAAACACAACAACATTCAAACAAAAAGTAGTGCAATTTTTATGGAGAAGAGAAATTTACATACCTTTTGAACTAGAGAAGTAAACAACGAAGACAAACAACATCAACACCAGCCCAAAGACGTAAGTAGTTGTTTAAATTAGAGAAATACGAACTTTTATATTCATTCGTTCTTCTTACACAAATTGCGATATGGAAGCAACATATACATTATATACTACACAACGCAGAAAGCTTGCAAATCCTTGTGCAAGTTTTGTCCTTTTCTTGGATATTTGATTGTTTGTTTGTTTGTTTAAGGAAGTCATTGTCTTTATTTGTTCAACATCTTGAACAAACATCATCACCATGATGATGAAATGATGTTGCCGCCGCTGCTGTTGCTGTTGATATTGTTGGCGCTGATGATGACAATTGCGATGACAATGATGTTGATGAACAATATGAAGAGTTATTAAGGAAATCTTTGTCATTTGCCCAATAACACACACACACACACTCACGCTCACAGCAAGCGCCAGAAGAAGAAAATTATGAAAATGTGTAACATGATGACAAACAATATAAAACAACTATAACAGACAAAACAGTTCAACCAAATCGAAAGTAGTAACAAGGAACAAAAACTTTATAATCGTCTTATTTTTGTTTTCTTTTTGACATTTTTTTTCCTCAGCTTTCATCATTGCATCATAATGTCGAAAGAAAATGTTGCCTCATAAAACGCACACTTACAGAGTATTGTTCACTTTTCATTTCCTTCTCCTTTGGATGTGAGGAAGAGAATTTATAAATGTTGGCATTTTTCATGGAAAATTTCATTTTAATATGTTTAATGAAACAAATTGCATAAATTGTTTTCCACGTGCAAGCAGAGCTAAATGTTCCACACTCCATATCCACAGTCAGTGTTGAAAATGGAACACAAAAATATTCAATATGATGTTTTTTATGTTCCTTGTACATTTTTGTCTTTAGAGAAGACTTTCGACGATGAGTAAAGTAAATAACAAGGCCACTAAGGTATGAGTTAAAAAAAATGGTTCAATGTTTTATTAAACGAATACTTTATCTTGTACTTTGCTTTTTGTAATTTTTTGTCCTTTTAATTGCCAAATTGTTGTTTTTTGTTCTTCTTTTTTTTTGTAGTAGTAGTGGTTGGCCATTTTGATATGTTATTGAGGATGGTTTGTATGTTTGTTGTACATTGATGCACTGGCGGCAGATGTTTCGTGTCGTGACGATGAAATTATGTCTTTCATTATTACTAAATGTATGTTTGTTCGCATGAATTGTGTCGCACATGTTGGATGCCATGCAGAGAACATGTTGAATAACAGCGTCTTGTAGCAAATCTCTGCAAAGTATCACATACATTTTAAGTATCAGAAAATTTTCCAAACGATTATTATGACAATATTAAGTAAAAGGACATAAACAGAGGAGATATTCACACACACACACTTATATTGTCGTCAAATAGAGATTCAGTTTAAGAGGAATATAAATACTTTGAAAATATAACACAATGGATCTTTGGTTAAATAAAGTTTTTGAAATGTTATAAGTAAAATAGGTAAATTTATATTATATGGAAGGCAAATAAGGACTTAAGGTTTCTGATGTATATTTGAATATTTAGAAAATGCTGCACTTTTGATTTTTAGAGTTTTTGTAGATAAAATTTTATAAAAAGATCTTGCGAAACTCTGTTTTAAAATATCAGAAATGATAATTTTTTAAAAGTTTCATGTAAAAAATAAGGCCGCTTAAATTAACATCGATAAATTGTATTCACCTACTAAATGATTTTGAACAAAAATATCTGGAGTAAAGAGGAACATGCGTCTATGTTTAAAGTGCTCTCTTCTTATAAAATAAACGATTTTATGTTAAAAACTTCAAATATGTTGGCTTTAACATAAGTTAATTTTAAACTTGTTCAAAATTTTTTTTCCAAATATCTAAAGTGATAAAAACGATGAATTACACCAGCCCATGGTGCTAGTTTTAATTTAATATTCTTAATACTGCATTTAAAAAACAATAAAAAAATTTAGCTTTTATTTAAATTAAACGAAAATTCGATAAATAATGCAGATTCAAAATAAATAACTTATCCTTTCAAATTTCGTAAACATTTGAGTGCCTAATTTAGAAAACAGAACCGAACACCGGGGTTGTCATTTTAGAAGGAGATGTTCAAAGCCAATTAATAAATAAAAATGGTAATGCTTCAGACTTAACATATCTTAACTGATCCGTTATTGCAATTTCCCTAAATGATCGTATAAATCCTGCTAGGAGTCTATGCTCTAACAATATTTTGTTCACACTTTAAATGCTTTTATTGAAAACTTTGTTATCAATTATTGTTGACTATCACATCGAATACTCCCCCTTCAATCAATTTATGATTAAATAAGATTTCATAAATTTTAATTTAACTTTTTTCTTTATGGAATTTAGTTCAATACAATCTTATTCTTTATACAATTGTTTTTGGTAAGTTTCTTCGAATTAAGGACTTTATCCATAATTTGCAAAAACTAAATTCAATTATCTGCATTTCAATGCAACACTAAATTCAATCAATTTGCTATTGCACTGGAAAAGTTTTTCATTTTAAGGAGAATTTTTGATCAAAACAATACAAAATATAAAATTATAATTCTTAAGAACTTTTTTAATGCCACTGTGCTGTTGAAGAGCAAGAAGTTTTAAATATAAACCAAATAGCATCACATCAGTCACAACAATATTATAGAGTAAATTTAAATTTTAATAATTTTTTTTTTAAGTTCTAACAAATTCATTAGGAAATGTTTTATTTGATGAAGGTAAGTTTGTCTTTCTTTATTATATTTGGTTTCTAAAACTTTTCGAACTTAATTTTGACAGAAGAAAAACAACTACTGGAAAACACTTACAAAATGGATTGAATGAATTCTTAAAGGTTTCCTCTTGAATTATTACTATTTGATTTAATTGTAAAACGAAATTTAACAATTTAACCTCTATTTTAGCGAAAGGAAAAAAAGGACACTTGGAAATAAATTTTAAAACGCAAAATAAAATAACAGATTAAGGAAAAACCAAAGCATTTAATTAAATAAAATAAATTTACATTTGCAACAAAACAAGATAAATAAACAAATTTAAAGATTTGGCTAAAAATCTTTTCGTAAGGAAAAAAAAGGTAAAACGACAAAAAAGAAAAAAGCAAGTTATAAACAAAACAACATAGAAGAGAAAGAGGCCTTAGGTATAAAACGAAGAATTTGTTTATTTACATTAGAAATTATTTGAAATTAACGTAAATTATGAAAATATAGTTGTTAAGGCTTTAGGTAATAAACACAAAATTATATACAAAAAACATTTCAACTTCTCTTTTTGCCATCTGCCCCATGGATATAATTTCTTGCTAAAAGCTTTAAAAAATTCACAAAACCTTAATGGCTTCACGAAGGAAGAAGGCAGACAAAAGAAGCAATACAAATTTACACATTTTTATGGATAAAACAGACAAAAAAAAAAAAATAGTAAGAAAAGGAAATCAAAATGAAACTCACCTGAGATTTTGAACGCATCGTTGGTTGATATTTTCGCCGAATTTTACGTGGACAACATACACACAAAATACGTACAAAGGCTCTGCAATTATAAAGGCAAATAAAATCCCGCGTACAGGATAAAGTATTCTTAATACACATTTCAATAAAAGAAATGGAAAAAAAACTATATACATATATAATAAATAATGTATATTGAGTGTTAATGTTAATTTATATATATATTATGTAAGTGTATAATCGTAAGAACAAGATATCAAAATAACATAATAAAAGATGTATTTACTTATATATAAAAAAAAAAATGTTCATAAAATAATTTTAAAACATAAACGGGAGAGAGAAAAAATAAATGAAAATATGTTAAATATTGTGTAAAATTAAAAAAAAAATAATAATAATAAACATAATATATAAACTTAAATGTTATCACACTTTTGAATTACTTTTGTTTAAATATCGTGAACAATTTAGCATTATGTCGAAAATATATTT